>WAAB01024666.1:136339-188261 GCA_013389865.1 Piaya cayana
CTTCTCCCAGCCTGTAGCACTGCACAGGGTTGTGACCCAAGTGCAGACCCAGCATTTGGCCTTGTTAAACCTCATGCCATTGGTCTCAGCCCAGTGGTCCAGCCTGTTCAGACCCCTTTGCAGAGCCTCCCTACCCTCCAGCAGATTGACACTTCCACCCAGCTTAGTGTCATCTGCAAACTTGCTAAGGGTACACTCAATGCCTTCATCCAGGTCATCCACGAAGACATTGAACAGGGCTGGACCCAGCACTAAGCCCTAGGGAACCCCACTTGTAACTGGTCTCCAACTGGATTTACCTCCATTTACCACCACTCTCTGGGCCTGGTCATTCAACCAGTTTTCCTCCCAGGAGAGTGTGCACTTGTCCAATCCAAAGGCTGACAGTTTCTGAAGCAGAATGCTATCTAGTCTAAATCTCTCCAATTTAAAGCCATTTTGCCTCGCCCTATCACTACACACCTTTGTAAACAGTCCCTCCCCAGCTTTCTTGTGGTCCCTTTCATGCACTGGAAGACTGCCATAAGATCTCCCCAGAGCTTCCTCTTCAGCAACTGAAACAGAATTCATACAGCAAATAGGAGTTTTTGCACAGAACATGGTCTTATTTGATGTAGTGCTCTGTGGATGTTTGATTAAAGAGGAAGGGAAGTATGAAAAGCGAATGGACAGTTTCATAGCTAGTGCGGTTCAATGTCCCTCTGGAGAAATCTGGCCCTAGGTCAGCCACAAAGTTTTTAGGCAATGCAGAGCAAAACACTTAAGGTAAACTTTCAGTGCTATTCACTTGTTATGCACTCTTCATTTTCTTGAGTGCTTGCATTTAAACACCCCACAGAGATCTGTGGAAGTGTCAAGTGTTCCTAATTGAACAGAGGTCAGTGCAAGCTACTTTAAACACATGAACTACTCTGAAAACTCAAGTCCTACCTGTGTAAAACTGAGCACTCAAAATTAGCATTCAGTCCTCTTTTTATCCTTTACCTAAAGTCCTCATTCATAAAATGAAACCAATAATTTAAGTGCTCTAAAAGGGAATATCAACAACTACAAAGCACTCCAGAGATAACACTACAGGAAAAAAATATTAAATTTGTATTTATTTAAGAATTAGATCCATACAGTAAGATATACATCAAGCTGTATACAGAAGAGTTTGATTTTTTTTTTTTTAAAGGAAAGAGCTGGTCCATACCATAGACAGAACCTATAGATAAGCTAGGTTTTAATCAACTGATTGTATGTCATCTTAACACATAAAAATAACAAGGTTGAATTAAGTTCATGCTGCTAATTTCAACTCTATTTCTTAAGTTCTAGGTGCTTAATTTTGCCATCTTAATTTTTCCGCATGTACTAGTGCAGACCGTCTTTTTTTCTCCGAATTACTACAGTCTAATCCTGAATGATAGTTTTGTCATAATGGAATTGTTCAGTCTATGATCTGATTGATTTTAGACCTTAAATACTGAATCTTAACACACATAAATTTTTAATCCTTTAATTTCTCTATTCTGCCAGTAATTGATAAGGACAGTTGTACTTAGACAAGGTCTTAATTTAATCACCCTAAAAATCAATTAGAAGGTGAAAAGCTTCCTTATATTATTATTATGAAAATTTCCTGATCAAATTCACAATGCAATCATAATCAATGCAGGACTCTTCACACGCTTTCAGTCAATACATAATTCAGTAGTTACATCTTCACTTAAAAACACAATATGGGAAGGAATTTGTATGTTAAAAGCAGCATAATTTAAAGGCTCAGTATTAGTCAAATGCAATGTCTCCCTGAAGTCATTGGACTAAATAAGCCTTTAGAGGGCTGAACACAAGCCAGAAAGGATTAATTTCATGCGAAGTATCTCAACAGCCAATATAGAACTAAACCTCTCTTTGCTTCATCCTTGCTTAAAGCACTCCATAGAATCCAAAAACAGGAGAAACAGAAAACATTCTTCCTGTGCCTGTCCACAACCTGTTCCTCAATATAAATAATCAAATACAAACAAGAGTTTGTCATGCTGCATTCTCTTGTAAATTAGGATCCTTTTGTCCATATACTGGAACCTTTTTTCAGAGGGTAAAGAAACAAGCTTTTCCTCACTATAATGGTACTTTAAAGGGTGAGAAAAACATTGGACAAGACCTAGGTATCATTTGGAATTAAGGAAGAACTTTGAAGAGAGAGGTAGAGTCAAAAATCATGCAGTTTACACCATACTGCCTTGAAATATCCAATATTTTCCAAGCAGGTGTAGTATATCTGGACTGCTAAAAAAACAAGATGATTTAGCATGATTAGGCTAGATGAAAATTTGACTAAGCATTATTGTTACTGCCTTCTGGCTCTAGCACAAATTAAAAATAAATAAGAATTCAGTAATAAAAAGACATCAGAAATCTGACACTTACTAAAATCAAAGCTACAGGAATATTCCTTTTTTTGGCTATTAATTCTCACCAAATTCCTCTCTCTAAAACTACTCTGGATTAAAAGTTCAATTATACCAGTACACAAGAATGCTACAAATATCTTCCAGAATGCTGAATACCCACAACTGCACTAACAAATAAGAAGCACTGGGATTTGTTAGTTTTCTTTCACCTATCTCTGTGCCATCAGGTATTCAAGTCTGAGAATTTCCAGAAGCATTCATACATTCATTCTAAATTTTGAACACCCATTGAACTATCATTTTCTAAGCTCAAACCTGCTTCAAGTTCTTTCTTGGATGTGTATGCTTTCAGTCTTTGCTTTAACTACGTAGTCACAGTTAAATGAAATTCACCTCAATTTAACACATAGTACATGGATCTCTCACAAAATTTCCAAGAAATGCTTAGCACCTTTTACGTCTCCTTTTAATATCTTTTTTAAATTATTATTATTAAATAAATTTCATCTATTTTTGCAGTTTCTACTTTCTAGTTTCTTCTTTGTGCTTGTTATTTTCAGCAACTTTTATTTTCCTGAATCTCCCTCCCAACAAGTCACTGCATCTCACACCTTTTCTTAGTGGCACACAGGCACAAATGGAATCCCAGAAGATGTCCTGCCTGAAGCAAAACACAGCACTTCTTTAACTGTTTATTTTCAGTGGTATATGTGAGAGTATCCACTATCCTTGCTGCACACAGAAAAGGCACAGAGAACAGAAAATCTCCTTGGACCCTCTTCTCCCCTCTTTTTTGCCCTTGTAAACACAGAGTGTAATCCCACCTTTAGCTTCTTCTGCAAGCTGAACTAAGACGTGAGAACTTCTTACTGAACAGAGGCCTGAAAAGATACCAAAACAAAAAATACTTTTTTCCACAGTCACTTTCCTTAAATTCACTGAGTATTCTTTGTCAAGATTCCTGTGCAGAGTTCCTACAACACATCCTATTAGCATTGTGATCGGAGAGGAGAAAGGAAAAGAAACAAAAATACACAGGTATGCTTTACTGGTGGAAATTAATCCTGTATAAAATAGCTTAGTAAATAAGTGGTTAGTCAGGTTAGTTTATATAAAATAAAGAAACTTGGTAGACAGTAACTAATTTATAACCCTTGACTAAACACATATGCTTTGAAGTAACTGATAAAAACTACTTCTTCTACTAATTCTTAGGTTTGTCAGCTACAGAGAGAATGTCTACTACATGTCAGAATCATGTTTGTACAGAATTACCGGACAGACAAAGTTGTGACAAAAGAGGAAGAACTGTTGTTTTACACAGTACAGGTCATGTGGTATATTTACAATAATCAAAAGACCCACTTGTGTAGCTGGTTTTGCACAAGCAGACAGCTGCAACTACCATCTAGTCTGGGAAAGGGATTTTTTCCACTGGGAGCTTGATATAACAATAGGAAAGCTACTGCTTTTCCAACTTCCACAGTATGCCTACTACATGCTCTGAAAGTTTCTTTACACAAGCATAAAAAATTGATTTTAATCATGCAGCACAGAATGTCACACAACACTGGCAAAAATGTACTTCGGCACAAGTCAAGATAAAAAAAAAATTCCATTTGCATGCCAAATCTTGTACTGCATAGTTGATCCATTAAACTGCAAGAAGTAAAGATGAGAAATCATACAGAAGGGGAAAATATTTTTTTTCCTCCCCTGTAGTGGTCACAATAAATCTCTTAAAATAAAAAAGATGGAAAATGCAGATACTTGACACTGATGGAAAGTATGTTCATGTCTTACAAAACCAGCTCATCTTACTGAAAATTTTACCACCATAACACTGTAAAGGTCAGCATCAGCTTGGTTTATTTGCTGCCTAAGTCCCTGTTGTGCGTGTTTGAAAATGTTTTTAAGTTGTTTTGTTCATAAAGCAGCACAGTTCACTTTGTTGTGCTGGATCACTCCTTTTTCTCTACAAACAGTTCCTCTCTCACTCCTTATCTTCATGCTTCTTGGGATTTGGAAGGAAGGCAAAAAGGAACACATTTTTCAGAATGAAACTGTGAATTTATTTTACGTAATAGGAAAAAATTCTAACTGAAATGTTGTCTGTGCAAACAGTTCTTAAACAGAAAAAAAGGATGGCTCCCCATCTTATTGAAACCAATGACTTTACTGTGATCTAGAAGACCTTTATCTTGTTTTCTCGCACTGAAGATGGAGGCATGGGTTCAAATTGTTCTTTTGTGATGAAGAGAGGAGAAAATGTTAGAAGTTGGCACAAAATTTTAAATGTTCTGTGTAGAAGTCCTCTGGAAACAACATAGACAGAAAGGATGCAATAAAATAAGAGCTGTCCAAGCTCTTTAGTGTGTGATTTAATACGAAAGTCTGAAAAGTGAATGGCACTGTTGCAAGTTCCTAAGATACAAAGTGTGTTCTCCAAGCCAACTAAACAAGTACACTCTCTTTCTTTCTCTCTCAGTATTAGAAAGCTTGGTGTAAGAAATTCTTTTGTAATAGTTATTCTGTCACAAAATCTTGATTATCTTCCTCAGTTCTATGTCATGAAATTAAGAAAGGATGATTCTTAAAATGCTAAGCAAGGAAATAATGCCAGCAGAGGGACAAAGAATACATAAAGCCAAACTAAACAAAAGGTCAGATTTGTCACCTTCTGTTCCCATTCTTTCATTATTATAGGGCAAGTTTGATGCAAACAAATTTAACAGCATTTCCTGTAAAGTTGTGCCTACAGAATAAGGAAACCAAAGACTTGTAGGCCTAACTTTTGTTCCCAGGGACATTCTGTATGTGGTCATATTCAGACACACGAAGGAGAAGATGATGATTTGGAAGAGTCCACATAGATTTACAATATTAAGGGCAAATTATACCTAACCAACCTGATTGTCTTCTATGGTCCAGCAGCCAAACAGGAAAGCAATATGTGTACCTAGGCTTTAGCAAGGTCTTCAACATGGTTTGCCATAGGACCTTTGCCATTAGGTTAGAAAAATAGAAGTAACACAGGGAGACTACAGAAATGGGTAAAAAGTTGGTTGAACATTGGGACTCAAAGGCTTGGCACAAGTGGCAGAAACCCCAGAAGGCAGCATTTACAAGGGACTAGTACGGGGATCGATTCTGTTCAACAATTTTATTAATTTAAATGAATCCTGGGTGATGGGATGGAAGGTACTATCAAAAAGTTTGCAGGCAATAAAAACTTGATGTACTGCAACTCAGAAGATTCTTGACAGGCTGGAGAAATGGGAACCTTGTGAAATTCAACAAAGGCAAATACAAGTCCTGCAACACAGTTTTGGGCACTCTGACATAAAAAAATGTATTGGCACACTAGAATGAATCCAGTGGATGGGCATCAGGATAATCAGAAGGTCAAAGTATATGAAGTATGAGAAGCAGCTGAAAGAACACGGTTTGTCCAGTCTTAAGAATGGAAGGCTGGAGAAGATGATCTTGCCTTTTTCAATTAACTTACGGAAGAATATAAAGAAGATGGAGTCATGCTTTCTTAGAGCTATATAGTTACAGAACAAGAGGCAATGGCCACAAGTTCAAATACAGAGAATTCTTTGTAAGTATAATGGGGGAAAGTATCATGAAAAGGCTGCTCAGATTAGAAACTGTAATAAACTACCTAGAGGGGTGGTGGAAATACCCTCGGAAATATAGTTGACTACATATGAATATAAAACTCAGCTAGACAAAGGACTAAGCAGTCCAGGAGGATTCACTATAAAGCAGGAGGCTGGACCAGACAACTTCTCTTCCAACCTAAATTATTCTATTATCCTGTTATTTAGTGTTTAAAACTCAATTCTAGCCATCTAAAACCTTATCAGTCTTCATAAAAAGAAAGGCTGGAAAACATCTATGAGAGAGAAAACAGTATAGATGCAAAACCTGTCCCATTCATGCAACCTTCCATCTTTATAGAAAATTGTAAATCATAGAATCATGGAATTCTGTGCAGAACAAACGTTAACTAGGCTTGTGCACTGTCTCATCACAAGCTCATTAAGAAACATTGTTACTGGAAAGATTCTCCACTCTGACAAATGGTGTGTGTGTATTTGAGTCAGATTTTGGCAGTAAAAACACTAGCACAGATATATATTTTTTTAAATACACACTTTTAAGACCACTTCATGACACTAAAAATGTCATTGTAAAAAAGCTCTACTTGTAATGCTGAATATATGAACATCTTACCTCATACAGTTATTTCCTAATTATCTCACAGCTGAATTTGCATAATGTAGAGGTTGGCAAAGAGTACATATTCCAGGCAAGACTCATTTCTTTTTAAGTGTATTATCCTATTTCAGAAAATTTGGATTCAAAGCAAGACCAAACACAAAAGTATGTTTCTTCAGAGTGGATTGCATTTTGATAAATATTGTATAAATTACATTCCTTATAAACAAGGATCCAAGAGGAATCCAAGCAGGGAAGTGATCACGCCCCTGTATTCACTGCTGGTGAGGCCACACCTTGAATACTGTGTTCACTTTTAGGCACTTCAGTATGAGAAGAATATTGAACTGCTTGAGTGTGTCCAGAGGAGGGCAACAAGGCCAGTGAAGGGTCTGGAGCATAAACCTTATAAGGAACAGCTGAGGGAACTGGAACTGTTTAGCCTGGAGAAGAGGAGGCTGAGGGGTGACCTTATTGCTCTCTACGACTGTACTTTATTGTACTTGGCTGTACTTTAGACAACTAAATTGCAGTCCTGAAACTCCTACCTCAGATTTCATTTCATCCTGGACACATTCAGGTTCCAATTTTCAACCAGTTACTCTTTGTGCCCAGAAGTTCCTTTTTCAAAGAACTCAGGAGTTTGGCATCTATTTGCTTAGTAAAGCCAGAAAACTAAACTACCCTTTATCTGTCCTTAGAAGCTTAATCCAGTATACTTGCTCTAGCACATACTAGTGTACAGGTTTTTTGACAGGATATTCTACAAAGCTTAAGCAGTGGCACTGTTTCTATCTGAAGGCACTGCATCCACCAATACACTCAACATGGAGCGCACGTCTCGGGGAATCATGTTTTCCAAGAAATAGGTGATCCCTTACTCTCTAAAAGAGGAAGTTTAAGATGCTTCACTCTCAGGAGATATTTGTGTGTTCTGAATTCTGAAGAGAAGGTAGTGCCTCAAATTAGAATCAAACTTGGTCCTAAGCTGGGCTTAATTGCACCAGTCAAAATTCCCATATCAGTTTTTATTTCATCTATTAAGGCACTTCAAGTCCTACCCCTCAACAAAGGAGCAAAAAAGAACTGAAGAAAAACTTTTTTTCATAAAAAATCTGTTGACTTTTTTTTTTATATTGACACACGCTTTTCAGTGGTGCAGTGTTTTATTTTCCATGGATTTTATTCAATAAACTCAAAGGATCTCACTTGTAAATCTTGGCACACCCCTCTAGAAAGTACAGGAAGGCTCTAACTTCCCTATAGAGCAAACTATTCCCACCCATTTGTTTGTAGCGAAGGCCACGTTAACATGACATCATGATCATTACCTTCACCCTTAGGTATTTTTTGGATTTAGCTATTAGACTGAGTCATTAGAGACAATACAACTATAATTTGAATGTAAAAGATATTCAGACACTTGACTGTTTACAGTTCTTTGAACTCCACGGTTGCCTGTTGAAACCCTGTATAAAATAGACAGCACCTTTCTTTGCTCAGGAGCCAGAAAGACAAAAAAAACATTAGTGCAGCACTGATTCAATTCCAACAGCTGCATCACTCATGTGATGTCTCATATGGAAGATATGAAGATAAACACCTGGCTATCCCAATTTCAGAGATGGGAGACAGATGAATTCCTTAGCTAAAACACAAATAGCCACAGTTCCTTTGCCTGGTAGCATTTTGATAGATACAAAGAACGCTGTTGTACCCAAGAACTTCAAGGGATATGTATAAGTATTAAAAACTCAAGCTTGAGTTTTCAGTGAAATGATATTAACAGACGCATAAAACATTTCTTCACAATCTGAAGAACTGATAAGTTGCATGTGGACAGCTCTGGCAGAAACAATTCTTTTATTTTCCTGACTTCTACTCATCTAATATGTACTCAGAGCACATCAGCCCATGCAGCTGAAGGCTTTGTTACAGACAGGACACTGCTTAATATTGCCTAATAAGTTGTGGGATTTTTTTTAAAGATGAATTTGGAAGATTTCCCAGGTAATACATCTGCCCCTATTGCTTGCACCTCAGACTGTAAGACCAGCTGGGGAGGTAGTGAGGACAATTGCATTTATTAGCAATGAATAAACTCATCTATCTTTTTTTCTGGATTAGCAGTGGAGGATACCAGACTCACTGAGAAGTATCTGACTGCTGACTGACACAGACAAGCTGAGACTCTTTTGTGTCAAAAATGTACACAGCTGCACGCACAATAAAACTGTTCCATCTATATCCACAATTGCCAACTGCTTGTCTTCAGAGATGGTTGACAAGAGAAGGTCTCAAAAACAAAACAAGTGCAGAGTACCATTAAAGAATATTTTTCATTTCCTTAAGGGTCTTTCTAAACTCTCTTGGATTTGCTATAATTTTCCCTTCATCATGTTTTGGAAGAAGGACTGATGATCAACCTCGAAATCACAGATTTATATTTCTCAAAAACTTTATTGAGTTATTAAGTGCCTGTATTACATGTTTTTAGCTACCAAACCAGGCTGATTTAACCTGATTGTCAGTCATTACCAGCAGATGTGTGTACAAATTGCTTTGCATATTTTGATTCTAGGCCATCTACAGATACTCAGACTAATGGTAAATTTAAAAGAAAGAACACAACCTAAAGCACTAGTAAATTATATGTAACCACGCACCATCCAGCCATCAGGTCCCAGTGTAAAGGGAACTTCATTTTAACATCTTCTCCCAACCTGTCTGTCCAAACTCTCTCAAATCACCTCAGCCATCCCAATAAACCATATTCAGGGCCACAGTCTCAGCTTGTGGATCATAATTGACCCCTAGACTCAATCTGTGCTTGGGTAGATTAGTGTTGGGCTTGCCTGGCTACAAATAGGCACGCTAACAATCCCAGTAGTGCAACACCCTCATCTCCATTCTCAGAGACTTCTGACGAGAAGGGAATTCCATAATACTCATAATTATTTACCTGTCTGATTAAACTATTTAACTAAAACAAAATGATAATATTGACTGGAGCTTGAGTGAGAGAAAAATGCAGCTCACAATTCCTTTGGTGTTTAGAACACCACTACTGACAGCAGAAGAAAAGCAAGAAAGATTTTTTTCACTAAATATGCAGTTAAGGGAACAAACTCTGATATTAGAAGTATCAAGTAATTTGAATAAGGAAAGGAGCTCAACAGCTGTTGCTACAAATTCCTGCACAGAGACAGGTTTTGCAAGTCAACATGGTGTCAATATTTAACTAACACATTATCATTTGTTATTATTATTAATCAGTCAAAGAAGCACCTAGCAAAAAGAGAAAAAAAAAGGAAGCGATCTTCAACTTTCTTTTTTTCTTTTCAATCAGATTCACTGGCCAATCAAACAGAAAAGGTGGGGGTTTTTGTTCTAAAGAAAAAATGAATTTGGACATATACATCCTTGCAAGAACCAAGGTTTCTGCACTCACGTATTCTTGCCAGAATTACTTGTGGTGACCCAGAAGAAAAGGGATGTCAGCTACTTGATCATCCTCAGATCTTTGGTATTGTTTTGGGTGTTAACAATGCTGCATGTTTTTTGCATCCCTTATTTGTCTTAACAAACAAGACTTAGTATCTGGTTCAGTTGTACCACACTGTAGTGTGGCCTTCACACTATGAACATGATATCTAACACTTGTTCTGTTTCCTAGATTCCTTTTGGATTTCCCTGGCTACTATCAGTCTCATGACCTCATGCACACACACATATTCCTATCAAACAGCTTTTTAAAAACATATTTTAATCCTTCAGCTCTGCCCTTTCTTCTTGTACTTTCAAAAACTCATTCATGCTCACCAATGTAGTATTTCACTTATAGACCTCTACAACATCTCAAACACGCATCAAGGTTCATGTAGGTATTTTCCCAAAAATCACGAGGCTTATATCTTTTCTTCATCCAACAAGTGAAGGTATCAGCCAATGATGAGAATCACAGACCATAGGATAATTGGTCTGCTTTGATCCAAAAAAATGCCCTATTCCAAAAAAATGAATAGAAAAAGAGAGGAGATAATACCCAGCGACTCAGAAACAGCAGATTTCTGTCAGATTGGTAGCCCTTTTTCTTTCCTTGACAAAACAAACAAGACCACAACACAAATGTTCTGAACACAGTAGAAAGTAATTTTGAGTACTCATGGTACCCTGAGAATCTTCAAAAAGAAAATATGCCTTAGCAATCAAAGCAAATTCATGGATTTTTTGTTAATCATAAAAGGATAGGATCTATCTTCTATTTAGCACTAGGAAATGAGTCAAATATGCAGCAACATTCACCATCATGTACACCTCTATGTCCAAAGGCAAGGAAATACATAACCCCCCGTCCAATAATGTTTTCCATGGGATTTTTATGTGAGAATAGAAATAGCCTGCACATCACTAACAATCACATTATGCTCATAAATGAAAAACTATGGATTTTACCATAAAAATTATATAGAATACAATAATAAATGGTAAAAGAAGTGCAGAATACAACTGGTATATATTGTAAATCATTTAAACTCATTTACCTGTAAAGTAAGTATTGGCAGGGAGAGTTGAACTAGCAAATCTGTAATAGCCATTTCCTGGGAAACGGATCCCTTTCATTACTTCTGTACTGAATGTAGCTAAAGATGCGTCCATCCTTTCCAGCTGGTAGATGGGAGAAGGCCCATTAAGCTCTTCAGGTTCATTCCAATTTATCTTTACAGTTGTGCTGTTTATTTCTTCAACTTGAGGGGCACTAAGTTTTCTTGGAGCTGTGAATAAAAGAAAAAAATATCTAGGTATCATTGTCCGTAATATTTGGGAAATTATTTATTCCATATAACTTTTTTTGCAAATCATCCTGCTTCGGTTTCTGATCATCTTAAGAATAGACACAGATATCCAAAAAAAAAAAAAAATATCTAGGTATCATTGTCCATAATATTTGGGAAATTATTTATTCCATATAACTTTTTTTGCAAAACATCCTGCTTCGGTTTCTGATCATCTTAAGAATAGACACAGATATCCACAGCAAAACCAAAAAAGTAAAACTAAACCAAACCAACTCCAAACAAAACATTCTAAATTTTTACAAGAACTTACTTTCAGTTCTACAAGAAATACCTTATTTGTTTGTTCAGGCTTTGGATAAATGTCTGTAGTATGATATCCAAAACATTTTTTTTAATAATCTTTAAGAATCTGAACCAATATATTTGCAAAAAGTACTTTTGTATTCTTTCTTTGATTAGCCTCTCATGCCATACTAACAGTAAGTATGTATCTGTGTGACTTTCAGCACTGAATTGGAGTGGAAGACCAAATCGGAATAGTTAATTAACTCTTGTCACATCTCAGCAGTATCGTACATGCCAATGGAATTCCTTCATCACTGAACTTATCTTTGTCAACATGAGGAGAACAGCTATCCATCCACAATACTGAAAGCCCATCAGGTTGTTTTTCTCACAGTGCACACATATGACATTAGCATATGTTGAGATAATTTCTTGGTTCAAGAAAATGATCCTCTCCAACTTTTCTCCACCAACACTCATACACAGTAAGACTCCATACAAGATTGTTTCCACACAGATACTAGCATAAGATAGTTTCATGGTATTGCAATGTTCCCCCTACCATGAAAACCAACACTGTGATAGTGTTGATCACTCTATAGATGAGTTATGATGAAATTTAATTTTTTTTTTTTTTTTTTNNNTTTTTTTTTTTTTTTTTTTGTAAAATAAGGTACAGCAAGCCACTGGAGGGCAGCATGACCTGTTTGGAAAATGGCGTGATGGCCATACAGGTAGGAAAGAAATGGACCATCACTGAAACAATAAAAAATGTCATCTGGAGAAGTACAAGAACACCCTACTACATATAGAATCTATATCCACCTTATCTTGCCTTTTTTTCCCTTCTCCTTCTTTCCATTTTAAAGAAAAGGCTTTAACAAAAGAAACTTCATTTGTACCCAGGAAGTGAAATATGATGACAACTTGTAAAAATTCCTTGTTCCCATAATGACACAGTAACGAGCAATAAATGATTTTCAAGAACAATAAAACTTGAATTAAAACATAGGCCTTTGAAATCTGACATATTACTTCACAGCACGGAAGTGTACATAGTGTGAGCTCTTTAAAGAAGAGATTGTTTCATTTAGAATGAATTACTAACGTCCTTTTAAAAATGTGCGCATTTCTTTTTTTTACAGTTTGTCTGTAGCATGTTGCTACATTTTTCCTTCCTTCCTTCCTTCCTCCCTCCTTCCCTTCCTTCCTTTCCTTCCTTCCTTTCCTTCTTTCTCCTTGCACCCCTCTAACTTGATAAATATTCTTCTTTGAGATGGCAGGGAATGGGGAACTGTGAAACTGCCAATGACACTATGTGCTGTAAATTCCTGCTTACACATCATTTATGACTTCATAATCTAATTAGTATCTCATGCTATGGTAGAAATTTACAGTGTCAAAATTGAAGTAATGCAGTGTGAGGTCATAAGCTTCCCTGCATAAGTAAGACACAGCACTAATGAATTGTGATATTAATGCACAAGTTTAAATAGAAAACATGGCTTAACAATCACAACTTCACCTTTGGAGGGAACTAGTGTACGTCAGCATTTAAAATGCGAACACAAGAGGTTAAGCCCTCCAGTTCAGATTACTGATGGTAAAATAGCACGCTAAAATACATTATTTCTAAAACACATACAGCTAACTAACACTCATGACAATAACTATATCTTCCTTTAAAGTCTAGTATTAATAAACGGCAGTTACTTGGACCATAATTATAGCATCTCTGATACCGAAACCTGAAGCTTTTATGGGGCTTATGCAATTAACTACTTAAATGCATCGTAACACTTGCTTCTCTGACAGGGAAGTATTGATTTTTTAATCATTTCCAAGTCTCCTCTAGCACAAATAAATGTACTACAGTTACAGTTAATGCACTGTGTACACGCATTAAACACTGGCATGACACAATTTATTATTTTGTAATATATGGAACAGAAGACTACCCTTTCAGAAAGTAACATCCTTGCTATAACATCAGTATTTAAACTACAGTCTCGATGCTTGAGAGTTCTGGTGCATCAAGACAGCAGAAGACTGTACATAATAGGTTACATAAGTTAAAATGAAATAGAAAAACCAACTGCACAGAAAAGGACTGGAAAAAAAATTCTTCAGCAGTAGCCCAGCAGGGTACTAAATGCTGAAATTAAAAATATTCAAGACTAAAACATACAGTAGATATTTTCCTAAAGGTGTCACTGTGGTACCTGTAGCTACTTTCTGAAAGATTAGTCGGCTATATTTACCTATTTTATTTTTTTTAGTCAAGTTCTGATACGACAGATTTGTCAAAATAATGTGTCTACTACGTTATAGTGGATTCAAAGTCACATTTTGTGGTTTTTAATTATATAGTTTTAATGTCTTGCTATATAATATATATTTAATATATTATACAGCTAAAACAGTATTTAAAAGCCCATGATTGCTATGTGCCATTGTGTAGTAGAGGGTACAAGAAGACCTATAAAGACAGATGGCCCGTACAGCTTATGTTGAAGGCATATACCTAAATATAGATGTTGTTACACAGGTCATTACAAATAAGTTTTTCCCGTGTGTGTATGCACATATATGTACACAAAAATGAAGTTGGTAAGTAAAGAGCAGTTAATTTTGGTTTGTTTGAAATAATATCGTTTTAGTTTTAGACTCAAAGACAGATGCCAGCATTTCGCTCTGAACAGATGGTAATTCCATCTAATAGTGCATCTCTGTATTAGTAAGGTCTGTTGTGTATACAAACAGTAATAAACACTAGGTGAGGATCAAAATAAATTTTAATTGTTGACATTAAATTCTGGCAGCCACAGTTCTAAGGATACAATACTCCTTTCTGAAGTCTGTCAGGTTTACTAATACAACTGCTAAAGCTTCTCCATACTCTGCCAGATTCTTGTCCCAAGAATAACATATTTACACTATGGCTAAATTTAACAGGCTTACATATGTTTGAACAATTACTGCTCAGCATACTGATATTTGTGCATGCTTCCCCAGAAGCCTTCAAGTAGCCACACTGAATAGTTCAGGAAAGTAACAGTAATAAAAAGTATACAGTTTCTAGTAATTGTTCAGCTGAATTCAAAATGAACACCTACAAATCAAAACAGAAACGTCTGCCAAATCTGAGGATAAAACATTAAAGAAAATCTATTTTCCCTTATCACAGAGTTTACCTTGCAGCTAAAATTATACCCCTCACTATTGGTCATCCATTTCATTTTTGCTACAACTTATTAGTCAAGAGGACCAAGAGACTGCCATAGCATTTCTGAAATTATCTTTTCTTTCTCTGCACTTCGCAATATTGTTAGTAATTTCAACTGTAAATGAGTCAAGAAGTAATGCTTCCAACAGCAGTATTTTGCTTTTTTAGAAGATTCTTCTGAGTCCATTTTGAACTATTCCCTCAAAAGAATAAAAACCACCTATAATGGACATCAAAAGAAAATTTAATAGCACAGGTATGTTATGATCATATTTCTTTAAAAATAGATGTAACACATAGTATTTTTTAAAAATCATGAAAAATATATTGCTTCCACCATATGGGACAACCAACGACTCACCAACCGATTTAAGATGCAGCATATTGAGCTGACCATATGTTACAGTGCTGTTGAATGGCTGAGTGATTCATGCCCGTCACATTCTAGTATATCAATTAAAGCTCCTTGAAGTCTGCATGATTTGTGTCTCTGTTATTAAACCCTGCTAATTCATCCCACTTACACATCTGTTATAAATCTCTAGGAGTGCTGCATGATTCATGGCAATCTGTGAGCATGGTACAGCAAATTCTTCTCCTTGTAATTAACAGTAAATTGTTTTACTGCCATGCAATGAATTTTTCAGTTATATTGCAAATGAACTCCTAAATGCACGGTTCTTTCCTAAGAACTGACTTATATCGTTAGGCAATTAAAAAGTATTGCTTTGAACCAAAAGCTCTTAATCAAGAGGAATGCAACTTAAACATAGCTCAAAAATCTTACAAATTTGACACAGAGGAAGAAAAAACAAACTGAGCTATTTTCTGAAGCTCAATATGTGATTGGTAGGCGAGAAGAAATGAGTAACTTTTGAGTCTGTACTAATTCCCTGAAACTCAGAGAGCAATTTAACTATAGCTTGAACACTTGGCACTACAAGTTTGAGCAGATACTGTTTATTTCAGAAACTACTTAAGTCATCTGCCATTACAGAATTTCTCAGATTACTTTACACTTTTCTAATTGTAAAACAGTGTCTTTATTTTCTAAATAAATAATTGGATAATTAGCCAAGCTGAATCATCACAGGATTCCAATGCTGCTCAAGTGTTCTTGTCAAAGGTGAAGCAAATTCATTTCAGCTTTGCCTCTGCAGCTCTCTGAAAAGGCTTTGATTTTTTTTTTCCCTGCTACATTCTTGGCAGCAGCCTCAAATTCATGAGTCCATACATCAAGTCAGTAGTTTAACAACAAATGAAATTAAATTCAAAGAAGGGAAACTAATTGAAGGACAGCAACAAAAGTGTTTGGTAATGTGCTTTTTAATATGGCATGCCACATTTGCATGATAATTTTTCCTTTTTAGCATGGAGCAGAAAGTGACTAGCTTAATGAGGGATTATTCAAGACAGGAATGAACAAAATGCATTCATAACTAAGAACAAAGATTGTATTATGAAACGGAAACAGGCAACTGCCGAGAAGTAACTGGATGATTGGTTTATGCATTATGAATAAAAAGGTAGAAAAATATTTATATTAGTATTCACTAATGACTATATATACAAGATTGTTGTAATTAAAATTATAAATTAACATATTAAGAGTGCTTGTTTAATCACTTTGGGTCCTATTCACAATGAAGAGACTTATGTACATGCATGCAAAACAATCTGTGTTCTCAGGCCACCAGCAAATGGCCCTCATATTTCTCTTCTGTAACAAAGGAAAATATACATTACTTATTAGCTGTTTAATGGGTATTTGTGATATCAAAATTGAGGCATAGTTTTTTGTAGAAAAGTAGTCTATGACAGTCATAAACAAATGCTGTATTGCCATGATAAATGGGTTGAGGCTTTTGAAAAAAGTGCTCACACAGGACCTTATTCATGAATGGGAAAAAAATACACTAATTATTCAGATTGAAAGGGTAATCACAAAGAAAATGACATCAAGGAGTGTAAGACAGCCCAGAAAGCCCATCAGCATCATTGACCCAGCAAACCCAGAGGCAACCTCAAATCCACCAATGCAACTGCTTGAGAAGTCTGCCAAGAAGCCAGATGCAGCGGGTGCTGGAAGTATTTCTTCTAGAAATTAGCTTCTGAACACTGTAATCGCCATCAAAAGCAAAGAATATACAATATGCCGAGGTAGGTGGTAGCAAACAGAAAAGCATACTTTGGTGTCTCTTAAAAAATGTTTTTTAAACAAAGCTTAAAAAAATGAAGTTTAAAAAAATAAAAAGAGCAAAGGAAAGTCAAACTTAATTACAAGAAATCCGCTCAGTCACACAGTAGTTAATGAAACTTAGATGTATAGATTGTTTAAGGCACTCTTTGCCTCTCTGATTTGAGAGAGGTAACAGAAGCAATAGTACCAGCACAAGCACTCACATGGTTAATCCCATTCTGTTGAAATGTCAGAAATTGCTGGGGAAAAAAAAATGTGCTTCTCTAGCTGACTGAAAAATTTGGAAAACACACCTGTTTTGTCTTGGTAGATCCTGCAAAGAATAATGTAAGTAACTAATAATTTTATAAAACATACTGTCAAAAAACACTCTTAAGAGACAAGGTCTTTCATTGGTTGGTACCAGCTAGTATAGTTTTAAAGATTCCAAGGTACCAGTTCAGAAACCTACATGTGATATTAAGGGCTTTTGAAAATAGCTTAAGATCTGGTAACAACGACAGGCTGAATGTCATTCTCAAAAATAAACATTAGTTTCAATTCAGTGAATATGATAGGTGTTGAGATGAAAATAACGTAGACTTCCTGTCCAGTATTGCTTTCAGTTCAATACATGCAGTTCCACTTGATGATCCTGAAGTACCAAAGACAAAAACAAAGCTGAAATTGCATTTCAAATTTTCAAACAAAGTATTAAAAAATGAACTTGCTTCATCTGTCAGCCAAAGCGTTCCATAGCAAGTGCACAACATTGCCGTGTATAAAGATTATGTAAAACAACAAATGTATTGTGGAATGCACATCTTAGTTTAACATTCAAAATACTGACCAAAAAAATATGAAACACTTTTAATTATCTGAATCTTTTTTGTATCCAAACATACAAAATTGAGGTCCTATTTCTGTCCAGTCACCTTCTGTTTGAGTTATAGACATGGGTTAAATCTCTTCTTCCATTACCTTGTCATGCGTGCTTTGATCTTTCATCCCTTTATCGCATTACCATGTAACATTGATCTTCCAACACTTTTTACCATTCTTGGAGATGGTCATGCATCAGGCATACCTTTCATTTATCACATCGATTCTTTTTCCTAGTTTCATATATATTTGTGACAGCTTCCATTCAGCTTTTTTATGAAATAATTCATTTATTACTAATTCTATTTTGTTTGCTTCTTCACTCTTTCTCCCCACATTCTTCTGCCTTAATTGGCTTCTTTTATGACCATTTACAAATATCATGGGTGTATATGTTGGTGAAGAGGAGATTTTTTTGCCAGTCTGCCAGACACAAGGACATATGGCTGATTTTAGTTTTCTTTCACTCTTTACCGGGAAAGCTACTATGAGAAATCCCCATTACAGATGCCTATACTGAAGCAAGTTAGAAGGGATCTACTTGTTACACTTGCCTCTAGGTTATTTTAACCAATTTTGAGTTTTATTTCCAAAGAAAACACTTCTTATCAGAAGATCAGCAGACTGTCTCCAATGCTTCTCCTCACTTAGGTCTTATCCCTAAATCCTGCCCTCGACTGCAGCTTTTTTTTTCTTCTTTCAAAAACTCTTGTTTTTCTTCCACTGTATTTTTGTTTCTAATGCTTTCATACCTTTGTTTCTGCCCTTGTTTTTATTTGCTGTGTTACATTATATAAAAGAACGTGTTGCCAGAGAAAAAGAAGGTAGATTTTGGAAAGTATCTTTTTTTAACTTCTTCTTGTTTGTGTGTTTTTTTTTTTTTTTTNTTTTTTTTTTTTTTTTTGTAGCTAGTCTTCAAATCAACCTAATGGATATGAACACAGCTTAAAAATTACTTGAGACTTCTAGTGGCAAATTTTGGAAGGTACTGGAAATTCCAGAAGGGAATTAAGTCATCTGACTTAAATGTTCCATGTGATAAAAGAGTATACTCCACATATGGCAGGAGTAGAGATGGTTTTCCCTAATGCTCATCAGGATCAGAGAAGAATTAGTCTAATTTAGTATAACCTCTAGACCAACTTGGAACACAATTCAAAGCTCCTGGATTGTGATACAATGCAAGGGGACCACCATGCTGGAGAACACTTCAGTCAAGACTTTCTCCAAAGACCATCTTTTGCCAGGGCATGGACAGGGACTAGCATCCAGCCAGGGAGACTGTCTCTGTGCCAGGGAGACATTCCTTCACAAACCAGAAATCCTCAACAGTACAAGAAAGGCAATTTTAATTTCATTTTGCACCATTCAGTGACACAATATAATATTAATGTACTAAGACCTACGCATTTGTTTTTACAAATGACAGGACTGGTCTCTTCTTTGTTCCAAGTTTGACCTTTCCTTGATAGAAAAGGCATCACATAAGTAGTACTTCTTTTAAATTTTCTTTGGAAACAAAGTTTAAAAGAAATTTATAAAATATAGCATGCCCCAGAAACAACCAACTTGGATGGAGATTATTAAACTATTTTCTCCAGAAACAAAAACTGTGAATGATGAAAGATATAACATAAAATTCCATGAAAATGTGTTTTACTCTTTAGTTTGTCAAAATTTAAGACATCATACGAACACACTTTAAATCCACCAAAGGAATGCAATAGAGGATTGATTCTTTGCTTTCAAGGCTTACAACGGCAAGCAAGAATAAAAGGCTGTACTATAAAACAGCTAATAAATTGGGATGTGCCTGTTATTCTGTTTTGTATTCTCCTTTCTTCTCTGGGTATTAATACAGCCAGAGGATATGGTCATAAACACGTTGTCAAGCATAACTAAGCTATTGTTTCCAAGTCTTTTAATAAATGTATAAATGCAAAATTGGATAATTTGTAGTAATAATAATTATGCCATATTTGTTTCCACAATTATCAGTACAGACTGGAATGCCATTCCTTGCATGGCTGCATGGTGTGGCATGAAGTCATGCTCATACAAGTAGGGGGCTCTATACAGGGGTCTGCTTGAAATTTTAAAAGGTATTTTGAAAATAAATTTTGAAATTAACAATTCAGCAAGAGAGAAGACTGACAGAACAACCTTTGCCCAGTGAAATACGAAGATGACGAATCAAGGAACAAATCATCTATCTTCCACTCATGAGCAAATAGAAAGGCAATTAAATACATAGAGAGATAAAGAACAAAGGGCAGATTGGAGGTCATATCTCAAAAGCTTGGATTCCACTTCAGTTCATGTGTGAACTGAACTCTTGGCAACTCCTTATTTCCTAACTGGAAGCTCCTATATCTCCCCACTGATTAGGCAGAGGAGCTTTGATGGAGTTCAGGCAACTCAAAATACAGCCCAGAGTGTCTAGGAAAACATTCTGCACAGTGAAAATTTTTAGGTTTTCCCTATGGGATACAGAATTACATAAGTGAGGTAATTTCAAAGATCATCATCACAACATCCATATGACAACATCACTAACTGCTTAACTGAAAATGCTAATATTGTGAAAGTAATTGATGTGTTTTAGATGCCTGTACAAAAGGAAATCCCAATGCTAAGCTGTCAGCTTTCCACAGGTGACCACCAGTATGTCACAAAGCATGAAGTTTGAGCTTATATTTATAGTATTAAAAGACAGTATTATGATACTAAGAATATATACCAAGATACAGTATTAAATATCATAAATCTTAGAAGGTAAATAAACATTTTCAAAAAAGCAGACCCAATACATGTATGTTGCTTTCGATTTAGACATACAAATACACTATGTACATATGTTAGAGTTAATAGAAAAGCCATGCAACTACCCCTTCATGGGTTATACAAGACATTGGCACAGCACAAGCATTTTATATGCCCTGCCATGCAAACATGACATACTCACTAAAAAATTCCAACAGTAAATTAAGAACTTCTTAGCATCATAAATGAATGAGTTCAGTCACATTTGAGTAGAGTTATCGTTTAAATAAATAGGAACAAAAACACATATATCCATAACTTGCAACTGAGAGAGCAGTACACAAATCCTATTGCTATAACAGTGCTCCTTAAGTCTTAATTGAAAACATTTTGGTTTTAATCTTTCCAGATAAACAAATAATAACTAAGTCAGTCACTTTGTATTAATACAGCATCTACCCCTGTCACTGCACATCAAACTATGATCACCTTAATGGGATTCATTAGTAAATTGTGTGTCAGCTTTGCACTTTCATACAGATTGTTTCCTTACCAGATGCCAAGGTTTGTCCCACACGTGGCTCACTGGTTACACAACCAATTTGATTACAGAGAGTAACAGTAAAGTTGTACATCCTGTAAGGTTTTAATCCTGTCACTACATAGGATAGCTCATGAGCCTCAGCTATATGCAAAACCTGCAAAGAAAAGAGTCTGGAAGGTGACAATTGCTTAACAGAATTTTCATACCTATTAATTGATCACATGTTCACTAATAAGAAACTTGTCTATGAATTTGCAGATTCCTTCATCTAGCTGAGGTAAAGCTTGCAAAGACCAGCTGAGGAAGTGGATTATTTTAGAAAATATAAACAAGCTAGGATTTAGGTGATAATGCTTCCCATCACACTGTTTTATGAGGTAATAAGCCAGTTCCAGAGTGGATAAATGAGGAAACAAAGTTATTGCCTCATAAAACTGTGCGGTGGTGCAGACATCACTACAAACAGCGCAGCTACAATCTGAAAGACGAAGACAACACTATTAAGTGGTGAAATCTGACCACCACTGAATGAGTAACACTTTCAGCAGGCATTAGGAAGGAGGGAAATAATTACTACCTACAGACATTTGAATCTCCTTTACTTTAACATTATTTTAAATTATCAGAGAGAGAGGAACTGACTAAACTGTTCTATTTTAGATAACTTCTTTATCAGGTGTTTATTTAGATGAAAAATCTTGCAAACTTGTGACCAGAAGCAATTTACATTTATGTGTTTTTACAACAGCCCCAGGAGTAATAGTATCCCCACTTCATCAGCAAATAAACCAAGGCCCATCTGTAGTACCACCGGAAAGACAAAATCAGCTCCAAAATGGGAAATATGATGTCCAAGCACCAGATTTATTCCCTCAATCTATCTGGACACCTATCATTATTCTTTTCACATTCCTAAGCTTTTACCTTGCTACTCCTGCATAGCATTTGTTTGCCAAACCCAATATTTTAAAAATTACAACAGTATTTTAAAGTCATGTATTTATAAAATGGGGGTTGTGATATTTTAAGTTTCTCCACTTCTGAAATTCATCCATTTTTCAGGAAGCCAGACAGGCACCTTGTTAATGAAAATGCAGATTTCTAGAAAACAATATGGCTTAAAGTATACCAAAAAAATAGCAATACAGAATGCAAAGCACAAGGCAAATTAAATGTTGTTGCACAATCTCATCCCTCCTAATTGTGAATTTCATCCACTACTGAAAACAAATCAGTTCAGGAATACCACTTAAAGCATGAAAGTTGTGTATAACATTACAGAGCACTCAAGACAAACTGATAGGTGGAAAGTTAGACCAGAGGATATATAGCAAATCAGGGAAATCATTCATCACATCAAGGAAGCCATCAGACTTCAGCAATTTCTTTATTATCTATTAAAAAAACCTTAATGTAATTAACAGTTATACCTGGGAAAAAGGTGGCAAGAACCTTTGTTCTGTCATCAGATTGATGCTGTATCCTACCACTTCCCCTCTTGCGAAATTATCCTCTGGTTTTTCCCATGACACATTGAGGGAATATGGTGAAAGAGGGTATACTGATGGAGATGGCATGAACACTGGGACTGAAATGAAATTAATAAAATACCATTCATGAAATAAGTGTGCAATGCACGTAATCCAAGCTTTATTACTGTATTTGAAAACACTATTTCAGATAGTCTTGTCTTTTGCTTTTTAACCTTATTTTCATATCTAACAGGAATTGTCAGATTATTTTGGTAGCACATAAGTACTTCACCCATCATTCTCCTGTTTTCTGCTCTGCCCATTAATGCAGAATAAAACTCTGCCTATGCCTTCAAAGAAATACTAATCAGCACTAAAGTCTTAGCCCCTGTAGCAGGTAGGATAGTACATACAAATGAAAAAGTCTTGAAGAAAAACTTCATGCAACCTGGGAAAAAACTGATAAAAGCAAAAAGTGTTCAATACTTCAACATCTTAAAAGCAATTTTGTTTGCTAAGTCATTTTGAAATTAACATGTCTCTCACTTCTAACAAAACAGTTCCCCTGACTTCCATAGTAAATCTGTAAAAGGATTGTTTGCACTGCAGTTAAATCCCCACCTGATTACTCCGTAATAATAGGACACCAACTCATAGCACTTCTGCTATGTACAAACAACCACACTAATGGACCTCTTCCCAAATGCAATTTAACACTTTCATAACATATAGTATTTAAGAACACATAAGCACAAAGACCCACTTCAAAAGGGGAATTAGTTTAGTCTGCTGTTTTGCAGGAGCAAATAACTGAGCACATGATTTTCAAGTTAGCAGCAAACAAACGTGATATAATAGAAAAGTTTAACTGCAAAACATAGGCTCTATCAGCCTAAAAAAACCCCAGATTTCTAAGGTAAGTATTGAAATAGGTAGCTGGAGAACAGGCCCTATGAGGAATGGCTGAGAGAGCTGGGGTTGTTTAGCCTGGAGAAGAGCAGGCTGAGAGGAGACCTCTAAAACTACCTGAGGGGAGGTTGTAGAGAGGAGGNGGAAGGGTCATAATAGGAGCCCTTGTGAACTTCTTAAACTTTGAGGGGGAAATGGCCCATATTATAACACCTGGCAAGCCTAAAAGCTTTTGAAAAATTTGAAGCACTATCCTCTTGAAAAGGCAACCCTCTTAAGTTCTTATAAAAAAATCACTTTCTAAACAATAAAAGCCTCAGTTTGGGAAAACTCATTATAATCTCCTTTCAGAATATACATATCTTCTTGGACAACATTGTTGATTCACGCCTACTGTTAATATATTTGTGACAAAACCAATGTTTTCTCCCTTTAAAGAACATATAAATAACAACTGATAAAGTAGTGGAGAATCCAAACAGTGCTTGACTGATTTTGCAGATTTGTTGATTTGAAATTTTGGTTTAGCTGACAGAGATTGTTTTCTTCAACAAGCTGCTTTTATGGCAAAAAAATGTTTTGGCTTAACATGCTAAGCTGTGGGATTATCTGACCTATTTTTAATTAGTTAAAAAAATGGGAATTTGTTCCTATTTGAAACATCACTAGACACATGCATTTTAATTGAGTTTCTTTGGTATCAAACAAATTCAAACCAATACCCACCAGCTTCTCCAGTTCGTCCTGATATCCAGTCTGAAGATATGCTACCTGCCATGTTTACTGCTAACACATAAAATTCATACTCTGTGAATGGCTTCAGGTCAGTGACTGTTGTACTGGTCTGTGGTGGAGCCAGAGCATTTTCATTAGGAGACTCAATAGCTGGTTGAGGATTGAGCCACCCACTGCTTTGGAAAACACGTATTTGGGGAGGAAGAATGTTCATAGCTGGGTTTAATTTTTTTCTCATGTAAAGTTCATATCTTATAATTATGCCTAGAGAACAAAGTAAGCAAGAAAAATCAGTGCATTTAAATGACTTCTACAGTTCTACTAAAATTCCAAAGTCAATATATATAAGGAGCTATCAATCAATAAATACCATAGAAAATACAGAATAAGATTTCCTCATTCCTGCTACTTTCATCCAAGTGCTCACTTTGGCACTCCCTGCATTAGTGTTTTTTCCTCTCCATACAACCTCAGGATTTGAAAACAAACAGCTGGATCACAATATGAATTCCACTATCCTTACTGGAAGATGGCATTCCAAACTTCTGATCAAATGTTATTGGAAGTTACTTCAGTATTCTGATTTTTAAAGGGATATTTTATTTATATTTTCTTTTAATTTTTTAACACAGTGAGTAGGGAATTTTTGAGTGTCATTTTAATGCTATCCTTTTAGGCCATACTACTGGATAGGAGATGTGTGTGTCTCTGTGTGTGTCTATGTGTGAGAGAGAATTTTGCATTCACATAAACCTGTTATATACACAGGTAGGTATCACCTCTTCGGAAAAAAATTAAAAGTTTCAGTATTGTGGTATGAAGCGATACATAATCTAGGCTGGGTTTTGAAGCAGTTTAACTCTAAGAATAAACTGTAATAAAGTTGACTGGAGATGTCCCAAATGGAAAAGAGGAGAGACATAGCAATGCTAGGAGACAGTTAAATTACCATATAACATATGTATTTGGGGCTGTATTTACGCCCAGAACCAGAAAGGCTGCTTGGGAGAAACAGCTCCTCTCTTTGTCTTTGGAAAGCCTAGGAAATCTGACCAGATGTCCAAAGAAACATGAAGTTATTGCTTAAATCTGCCTGAGCAATTACATGCATGTAATGGCTATGGATTAAAGTATGAGGAGTATATGCTGCAGAGTGAGGGACAAGTGTTAACATCAAACATCTACCTCTCTTGTAGGAACTGCCCCTCTAAATACATACAGACATTACTGTGTGGGCATTTTCACTGTATAATCTAGTTATAGCTGGCAAATGAGCTGCTCAGAGGAGAAGGACCTGGGGGTGTTGGTTGACAGGAACTGAACATGAGCCAGCAGTGCATCCAGGTGGCCAAGAAGGCCAATGGCATCTTGGCTTGTATCAGTGACGACAAGACCAGCAGGTCCAGGGAGGTTATTTTGTCCCTGTACTCAGCACTGGTGAGAATGTTCCTCAAATACTGTGTTCAGTTCTGGGCTCCTCACCACAAGAAGGATGTTGAGGCTCTGGAGCATGTCCAGAAAAGAGCAACAAAGCTGGTGAAGGGGTTGGAGAATAAGTCTTATGAGAAGTGGCTGAGTGAGCTAGGGTTGTTTAGCCTGGAGAAGAGGAGGCTGAGGGGAGGGAGACTTTATTGATCTCTACAACTACCTGAAAGGTGATTGTAGAGAGGAAGGAGCTGGCCTCTCTCCCAAGTGACAGGGGACAGGACAAGAGGGAATGTCCTCAAGTTCCACCAGGGAAGGTTCAGGCTGGACGTTAGAAAAATTTTTCATGGAAAGGGTCATTGGGCACTGGAACAGGCTGCCCAGGGAGGTGGCTGAGTCACCTTCCCTGGAGGTATTTAAAAGATGGGTGGATGAGGTGCTGAGGGGCACGGTTTAGTGGCTGATAGGAATGGTTGGACTAGATGATCCTGTAGGTCTCCTCCAACCTAGTGATTCTGTGATTCTGTGAAAGCTGAGGTCCCCATACACAGATGTCCATTTCGTGAACAGATCAAAATGCTTGGTTTTGCATGCACAAATATTTGTGCAGGTTCACAAAACTCCATTGTACATACATTAAAAGATAAAGTGTTTAACAACAAGATCTGTGGCATTCCAAAAGTATCCTACAACAGCTGTGTTCTCGGTTTCAAAAACCTAAAATATTATTACACAAGTTAGAGCAGCAACTCTTGGCAATCACTAAATCCCTAACAAAGTTACACTGGTAATAGAATTAGTTACTATACATGACGGATGGTTTTAAACACAGACTTCTCTGTTAATTCTTAGAATTTTTTTCCATAACTGTTATCTGTTTATTTACTCTTTGTCAGGCAATATTGCCACATCTGTCTGAACTAGGCGATCTGGCGAATTAGGAAATAATTAATTTTACTTAAAGTGTTTAATTATAAATGTAATTTTTGCTGCAACAGATGCCACTAATGCCTAAATCCTTGACTCAACACATTCACTTGACTCCAAAAGAACAAAACACATTCTGACAATTCATTCTCAGTTTGTGTCACATAGATAAGGATATTCTAACTAGATTTGAGAAAATACTGGGTTTCCTTTGCAAAATCTTTGACTTACAGATGTAAATACAATGTCCTACCATTTGGCTTCTCTGGTGGTGACCATTCCACAGCCAGTTCTGTAGAGCTGATGGTTTTTATCGTTGGTGGGTGTAGCCCTTCTGGAGGAGCTTGTGCAGTAATTACTGTTACTGACTCACTCTTTAAGCAGCCCCCAGTAGTACAAGCTTGCACAGAAAACACATATTTTGTAAATGGAATGAGATTCCAAATAATTGCTGAAGTTTCTAAGCCTTCATACTGACCACAAGGTTGAAGATCAACCAAGCCAGTACATGTCAAAATGTATTTCTCTATGGGCCCAGAGTCATTGGAGAGGCTTGTCCAGTGAAGTAAAACAGAGTGGTGACTAACAGGAAAGACGGGATTCAAATGCAAGTTTCCTGTAGGCACCCCAGATTTTGTTCTGTATGTCACTGAGGCACTTCTAGTAAAACCACGAACATTGCTGGCTTGGACATAATAGGAATAGAAGGTGTATGGAGATAACATGGTATCGTTGAAGGTCTGAACACCTAGAACAAACAGGGAAAAGAAAATTGTATCAGTCTAACAACTAAAAAAAAAAAGTTAATTTGCATACTTAAAATCATTCCAGTCCTAATCCAAGACATGAGATATTTATGTAAGATATTTTGCATGCTCTTCTTGAGATCATTATGAACATTGTAACTGTTCAATTTCTCTTTTTTTAACAAGGCAAAAAAACCCTCCCCTTTTCCCTTTACTGTCTTCCACTGCACGCTGGAATTGCTAGAAAAATATTTTTTCAACTTAATTTTTCCTAGTTCCTGCTTTAATCATGAACAAGATTAATACAATTAACTTTCCACTCCTTCTTGGTTTGGAAATAACTATTTCAAATGTAAATCTGCATCAATATGAGTGGATCTGCTTAAAAAAACCCCAAACCTCTGTAAATTCTCACACTTTTGTTTTTGATTAATTTCATAGTGGAAGACCACATATTTCACCTTTCTGTGGTTTCACTTCCTCATTTCTAATATAGTGCTTAATAGTTCATTTCTAAAGCACATTATCTTGACTGAAAAGTTAAGTAGAAGTACAAATAATTATTTAAAAAATATATCCAAAGCCTATAATTACCTTCCTCATCCCCTTCCTTCCATTACACGAGACAGATTTTTAGCACCTTTTAGCAGCCATGACCCTGAATAGCTCCTAGGTAATACCCTAGAAGCAGTTACACATCTTAGTCATTACACCGCAATATAAATTTACATATAACCATACAACTATACGTTGTTTTGCCTTAAGAAATAACAAACATTGAGTAATATACTACATGCCAGAGCATTTCTAGCTATTTCTAAGTCCTTCCTCTATGTCTGTGCTGGCAAGTCAGCCTTGAGTACAACTTAAAGAGGAAGACAACAAAATTATCAGTATTGCTAGATATTCAACCCTTGACATTTTAGTACAAAAGCAGTAGTGTCAATCCAGTAATTGCTTACAGTGCTTCAGCTACCTATAACAATCACAAATTTAACACTGGAGTCCAGCATTAAAAAGTCATCTTCATGCCTTTCAAACCCTGGCAATTCAGAGGCAAGGCTGCAGAATGGTTTTGCCAGCAGAAGCAGCAATGGTTGTGACATCCTGTGCGTTAACAAAGAGCAGGCTTTCAGACTTGGTTATGAGATTCAGGTGTTTCTTCTTCACTTTCAGGTAAGCACGCTGTCTGAAACTTGCAGTGCAAGTACTCAAGCGTACTCTAGAATTGTTGAGCCCTTTCTGAGCTGCATGGACACACTTGCCCTGGCTGAAACGCTTCTAGGCATGAGAGTGGGCACTATAGCCAATTTGACAAGTGTTAGACAAAACTGTTGGACAGGCTGGCAAGAATCGTCAGATTAGGAGCGTGACAAGCAGTTGCTGTGAAGGACACCAGCAAGAAGGAGTTTGCCATGTATCCAAATTTCTATTTGTGTCCAGAAAAAAGAAAGTCCACATAGACAGTGTGAGTCAGCATGCTAGAAACTTGATAGAACTGCACTTTATGGAATGATAGGATTCCTATCCTGTGGACCTTTAACTCAGAAGAGTCACAAAGGAAAACAAAAAAAAAAAGGAAGCAAAATGTAAAATAAAGAAGAAAAAAAACCCAGTAAGACTGTTACCAGCTGCAGCAAGTACCACAAATCCTTCTGAGACGAAAAAACAGGAGTATTGCCTGAAATATATTCTAGGACCTCCTCCCCCCATAATCCAACCCTGCTGTAGAACCATATTCTGACCCGAAACCTGATCTAGAACCAACAAATGAGCTGGAACTCTAGAAACAAGTAGTCCTGAACCAACCAGCAAGCTAAACCATAACCCTTCTCGAGAACCAGCAAGTGAAAGAGAATGTGAACTAAAGCAAACAAGTGAGTTAGAACATGATCTAGAAAGTGAGATAGAATGTGACGTAGAACTGCCTCCCTACCAAACTGCCAACTCCAGAATTCATATGCGCTCTTGAAACTACTACACAATCACAATCCTATCTCTACAAATAATTAAGCCTGAAACCCAGCCTCTGCAGCTCTGGGCCAACCCAGATTCTAGGGCCCTAAGCAATAATGTCAACAGCAAGCACATTAGTTTCCACTACTCACGTGCAAGGATTGGAACAGATGGATCACCCAGAATGTTGATATTATCTGCCAGAAGACTAACTAGCACAATATCAACATTATGAGAAAGTTAGTGTTGACGAACAATTGATCACCAGATGGTATCTTTATTTCAACAGGAATATAGACTAGATAAAACTGGAGAAAACCAAAAGGTAGAAGGTTCTAGATTCCTCAGGTGAACAATCCCATATTTAGCTACATAAATAAATAATTAGAAACAAGATAATTTGGTGTTGGAATTGTAAAGTAACTTGGCTTTTTTCACATTTTAGAGCAAGTATTTAATTTTATCCTCAAGACAGGGATTAATATCTCCTGAGCCTCTGGTTTCCCTGAGCAGTTAGGAAAACATTGTTCTAACTGGGCAAGCTGCAATACTATCAGCCAGATCACCAAGCTGATTTAGAAGATTATTCTTAATTTTCCTTGGGAAGTTCAGTGTTTCTATAAAACTCTCATTTAGCTATAAGTTAATGTTCATCCAGTTGCACCCTCAGGGTATTTTGTAAGCATTACATTCCACAGTATACTGTGAAAAAAGTAACATTATTAAAAGTTCTGACAGCATTAACAACATATTCTTGATATTCAAACACCAGCAGCAGATGATTTCACATCGTTAATTAAGGGGATTGCCAGAAAATGTCAAAAACATCTTTTGAAAACAAATCCATGCTTTTACAAAATCATTTTTGTTAAATAGAAATGTGTTGATGTCTCATAAATGCTAAACACATTCAGAATTATTCACTTTCTATAAAGTATGTAGATTTAGTCATAACATTCTCAACAATGCACTCAGTTTCAAGTACATTAGAGACTACAAATTATGACAACTTAATAGCTTTTCTTTTGAAATTAATTCATATTTTTACTAAAGTTACGCTTTTATACCAAATAAGGAATTGGAATATTTTCTACTAGGTCTCTGAACAATTTTGTAATATTTCTTTCTCTCCTTTGAATCACTTAATCCCCACACTTACACAGGTTCGCATACCATTGGTAATGGTAGGCACTGCAGACTGTCCAAATTCAGAGCACAAGCTACGGAGTAATCAACTGTAACACAACAACATGTACCAGAACACAAAAAAGCTAGATGCATTCCAAAGGATCCGTCCCCTTCCACTGAATAATAGCCTTTTTTCTTCCTTCAGGGTATATTCCAATAATTAGACTCAACTTCTACAAAATATTAATGCTGCATTGGTAGGAAACTGCAAGAAGCTAGAGAAGCCACTGGAAAAGAAATCAAATCTTAGTGGTTTTAAACCACACCTGTCATCTTAAAAAACACACGTGTGCCATATATACATAAAACCAGTACCCAAAGCTATCTTCTTTTCTTTGATAAGAGGATCAATAGTAGCACAAAATGGCCTTTCCAGATGAATCCTTGAGGACTGCCTTCTGAGGATCCCTTTGCAAGCCTCAACATGAGAGAAGTGGTGCTGCTAAAGGCAAATCAGGAGCTACACTATAGTTTAACAGAAGGTGCTAAAAGTTAGAGACCACAAAAAGCTTTCATAATCTGTTAACAGTTTAAAACCAGGAGGATGAAAAAAGCAAGTTTAAGCACATTACGGTCTATTCAATTCACTCTAATTCTTTCTCTGGGACTTTGCCTCTTTTAGATTTTGGAGCCTGTGTATATTTGCAGGGAATGCTTTTAGTGAATCAATTAAAGATTTTCAGATTAAAAAGTAAAAACTTATCAGCAATTTTGGGTGATTCAGTCTGCAGACTTCAGACTGGACTACTCATTTCTTTCAAACAAAATTAATAACACTGAACAGTAACTCACTAAAGGAAAACAGAATAATGTATTTAAAATCAGAGTATGATAATGACAAAAATATGAAATAATTATGAAAAATTGCACATATGTACACACACAAAGACAAAATCTTTATGTCATATTCCTACAAATACTTACTATAAGGGTAGTAGTCCTCAGCTGTATAAATTTCAGCTTCATCCCTATACAGTTGGTAAGTAAGCCTGTTAGAATTTGGAGAGTCTGGGGAACTCCATGAAAGACTGATAACAGAGGAATTAAGAACTTCTCCTGTAGGAGGAGGTTGCTGGAATGGAGCTAAAACATACACAAAATCAGATGATGCATAAAATAATGTAATCAATAATCACAAATTTAAATAAAAATGCAAAGAAAATGTTTAAGTTTTCTCAAAGAAACACCACAAAGTAAACATAGTCTCTCAGACAAGACACTAGTAGACTAAACTGTTCTACCCAAGTTCTCTCCAACAAAGCTTTTTATCCAAGTACAGGAAACAAATTTATACATTTAAACCAAGAACAAATAAACTTAATCTACCATCTTTCCATCAAATTAAAGCAAGTACACCACAATCTTCCAATTTTTTTTTAATACATAGATCTTTTATTTATTTTAAGAACTCTATGAAACAGGAACATGTTTATCTGGTCACATTATTGAGGTCTAGAGTTAAATTATAATTATTTGTTTTTCAGGGGATTCATTCAATTTTAGCACAGGCTAAGCATAATGTTCTCTAATAGAACAGAAATGGAAAGTCCAACTGTCTATAAATTTTACTGAAGTGTTACAATAACCCTACTTAATTAAATGACAAAAAAAAATAAAAGGGACAAATTTAGAAGGTTATTTAGGCAATTCACTTCCATTTGTTTCCAATGAAATTTAAATGAATGAGAGTGAAGTGTCTAACATTTGAAGAAATCAGCTTGAGAATCTTATTTACCAAAATACTACTCTGATATCACCTCCATTAACTTTGGAAAATGTGCTACTTAATTGCAGTAATATCAATAATGAGAAAAACAAACCTGAAGTTCACAAGCCAAAAGTCTCACATTCTTAGAAAAAGCAATCAAAGTCCCTCCTGCGTCTCTTTTGTAACTCAGCTCATGGTCCTTTCTAATATAATGGCTACTACTCAGAACTTAAACATTATACACATAGATAGACATACAGAGATGTACACATGCAAATACATACACAGTTTTACAGCTGGACTCTGTCTTAAAGATCTTTTCCAACATAAATAATTCTATGATTCTATACTGATATTATCATAAGTCCCTTTCCTGCTACGAGATCTCCAGCCAGCTTGTTAGACTAAGGAAAGCACTAGTCTCTGACCCTCAGTCATTAGCACAGAATAAGACTGGTTTTGGCTTATAGTAATGGCTATAGCTTGGTTTCAAAGCAGATTGTGCCATACCCTTCCCTCTTCACCAAGGGAGGGAAAACCAAGGGAGTGTGGATCTAGAGGAAAGTATTTTGTTCCAGGAATGAGGATAGTCAAGGGTAGTACAGAAATCAGTACAGATGGCAAACTACCAGGAGCTGGATCCAGAACCACTCAATAAGATTTTCTAATTTACATTAGGTGTTACAGGAAAATGTCAACATTAGAAACATAGGGTTTTCCATTATTTTTTTCTGCTTCTAATTACAAACTATCATTTTCACTATGTGGATATTTGCTTAATGTACACAATTAGCCAAAAGTTATTTATCCAAATCTGTTCATCCAAGCTAACAGAAGAAAAGAAGCAAAAAAATGAAGCTGCAGACAAAAAAAAAAAAAAAAGGGCATGAGGACCTCAAAACATACAAGTGATAGATGTAGAGACTCACCCAAATACAGTAGGTAACATTACACCTCAGCTTTTAACACAAATCCAAAGTGTGAGTTGCAGCCCTTTATTGAGAGTAAGATATTGAAAATCCCTGCTGCTACTGCAGCCTCAAAGCTAAGAAATAGCAGAAAATATTTCTAGAGTTTGTTGGATTGGAAAGAACACAATCATAATCTCCCATTAGAAAACAGAAGTTGTTTTGCTACCCATCTAGAGCTTTTGAGGTCAGTTCAATTAGGATGCAAATGTACAATAAAGTGTCTAAAGCAGTAAAGTTTAAGTATCAAAGGCACTAAGTACTCCTAAATCCCTTCGGCATTTCTGCAAGTTTCTGTCCAGGTAATGCATGCTAACATAACCTGAGCAATCACACAAATTTACCAGCATTACCTTCATTCTCCATTCTCAGTTTCACACCATTCCATGTTGTTCCCATGTCTGCTGTTTTACATTTTAGATGTGTATGCAAAGTACTGTATTTCAGGTTTTTCATGGAGCATCTGAGGTATTTTGTGGCAGAAAAATTTAAAATAGGTCTTTTCCTTACATAATGTAGTTGGACAGTGGCAGCAATTAAAGTTTGCTTGCCTTGGCAAAGACATGACCAATAATGATATGTGTCAACAAAATACTGCATTGCAATGAAAATAACTATAAATATCAAACTAGGCAAAGCTCTCTCTTCTGTGCAACAAGTTAAAACATTTTGGTATGAATAACCAAAAGATTGCAATTGTTATATCATTTATGTCCAGAAGAGGACTCCGCTTGTCATTTAGAATACTGCCTCATGCATTTTTTTAACTTTTTATCTATGTCATATTATTATAAATTTTATAGTTGAATTGCTATTGACCTTTATCCAATGTATATCCCAACATAAATAAGTAGGTTGTTTTATGTTTGTAAAGCACTTTGAAGATGAACAGCGTCATAAAAATGCCATGTATTACTATAATACATGCAGTTGAAATATCTTATATTTTTACAAGAAACAAGCCAATCAACGATCTGTACAATGACTAGATACTACAACTTCAGCAGAAGAGTATGAGCAAAAATAAAACTGTATCTAAACACATCCAAACTTTGAAGAAAAAAAAATGACCTTTGGAAACAAATCAGTCTCTTTCATCTATAGCACTTAGAGCACTCTGCATTCTGTGATGCATGTTAGTTGAAATTTAAACCAATTTACCATTAAATACAAACTGGCACCAAAGTGAGAGCTCTCTGTCCTTGTAAATGAACTCCTTGTGTGTGTACATCTCTGCTTGCAAATATACAGCGTGCATGTATCACAATGCTGAATGTCATATAAACGCATATGCAGAATACACACTGAAATATTTTATTGAAGGAGGATTCAGAAACATACTCTGAAGATTACTTGGGAACATCTAACCCTGTTGTAGCATTACATGTGGCTACCTGAGTTAACTTGCACAGTAGGTCCACTATGGCCATTATTAATTATGCCTGCTGACAGAAATGACCAATTAGCATCTGCAGAGTATGTCATTCACTGGTTAAATGTCTTCCAAGACTGGGTTGTTAACTATGTACAGCAGTAAGCTGTGTCATAAAAAAATGTAACACACCTTTTTCAGAATTGGTTGAGGTACTACCCACAGTTTAGTGTTGCATGGTTTGATGTCTTCAGAGCCCAGTTCTGACTACTGAACTGAAGGCAACCTAAACATTCAATTTTCTTATACGTATCTTTTTCCTCTTCTTTAAAATCCCTGCCAGCTCACTGAATATGCACTAGTGAGCAAACCTCAACATTTAATTTTGACTACTTATGACACAAGCATAGGCTAAAAATTGTGCTACCTCTTTGTATCCAGACTCATTGCAAGGGCAGAAGTTCCATTGCAATACGTCTCATTACAATTTATGATATGACCATCAAAATAGCATTAATAGAATCATAGGACTGCTAGGTTGGAAAAGACCCACTGTATCATCAAGTCCAACCATTCCCATCAGTCACTAAACCATGCCCCTCAGCTCCTCATCCACCCATCCTTTAAACACCTCCAGGGAAGGTGACTCAACCAACACCCTGGGCAGCCTCTGCCAGTGCCCAGTGACCCTTTCTGTGAAAATTTTTTTCCTGATATCCATGACTGCTTTCCTGGGGAATTATGTGGTAGAGGACCTTGTTCAAGGCCACCTAGGATGGTGAGGATGCACCATGTGACCCACTCATATTCACCCCACCTCATAGATACAAATTTATGATGCTCTGTTACACCACATCACATATTTTCCCAAACTGAAAGAAAAAGCCCCAGGAGGACAAAGGGAATTTTCCACTGCACCACAGAGAAGATTTAGATTTCACAATTAGCAGGTCTTCAACAGACCTTCTGTTCTTCAGACCTTCTGAATACAGGTCTATCTTCTGTCAGTGGTAGGAAAGATGGCTAAATTGTAAATTGTACAGATATTATTGCATTCATGTGGCTAAAAAGTGAACTCTGCATTAATCACTACAATGAACATAGTGGGAAATGCAAGGAAACTATGGGTGATTACTTCCCCCACGCTTAGACTGTAAGCACAAGCTGTGTGCATGACTTAGAGCATTCGGTACATCTCTCTAGAAAATGCTCCTAAGCAACTCCCAGCGCAAATCGCCCAAACTTCAGGGACCAGAAACACAGAGGAGCAGAGGGGAAGTCAAACCCACTTTTAGTACTGCTGACCTAATTTAATACTCACTAAATCAATAAAAAAAACATTAATTTGAAAGACATGCTTTTAAGCCCTAACATTCACTTACTTTTACTGCAGCCAAATAGGTTGTGGACATCCAAATTACTAGCATCAGGAACACAGTTGTCACATTTCAAGCCAGTTACAAATTGTTTACAAACACACTGTCCAGTAACAAGATGACAAGTCCCACTAATGGCTCCTGCAGGATGACAATTACAGTGCTGACATCTATAAACAAAAACAAGTCAAGGAAGTGATCAAAATACATTAACACTTCAGTTAAGCGCAGTGGGGTTTTGTTTAAAAGATTCTTGGGTAACATAATTAAAAAATCATAAACAGTTCAGTAGTTTGAGTCACAGCAGAAAAATCTATTAGCCTGATAAAAAACCCCACAACTTCAAAAAAAAGGTGCCTATTATAAAAATAAACATCAACGTCTCAATTCCAGAATAATGCTCTAATTGAGATTAAAAAATGCTTTAAATTAAAGAGCTTTTATATATATTGATCCATACACAAAAAAGATAATAACATTTGGTAATAACCACATTATGCATTTAGTCCTGCAACACTTACTCCCAAAATCTTTCTGGCAGAGCTGTAGAGTTCAGTGATACATGTGTAACCAGTTTCATAGGCTTCCAGATAAAACATGCAAACCCAACTCAGATGGAACTAGGATTTTGTTGAAAATAAATCAATTAATAATTTCTTGTCCACAAAAGCAACTTGAAGTTGGAAAAAAAAATTAACATGCTGTGAATAAAGGAGAATGAATGTAGCCAAATGTGGAAGAAAAAAAATCTCAGCTTAAAACAGTGAAAAGAAAATAACAGAAATATTAAGATTATAACAGAAAACACATTTTCTTTGCAGCCTGATAGACAAAATAGAAATAACCAAAAAGAAAATTTAATTAAATGTGTAAATTACATTATTTTTTAAATTTTATTTTTAATTAACAAAGAACAACAAACCTAAAAACATTGGTATCACACAAATTCCACATTTCAGTTCTGTAAATCCTTCTGGCATCTGTAGCATGCTTTTAGTATTAATTTATGGTTTGGGTTTTCCATGTGAAACTCTCACAATCAACTTGTTTTTCACTTGATATACTGGTTCAGCACCAACATTCATTTATAGCAGGGATACTATTGTCAGATTATGCGAATATTCAAAGACTCAGAACATCTCAGAAGCAAAGCAGTTTTTTCCTTACTTCAAGTTATGCTACCCATTGCAATACAGACTGCCATTATTAGTCATAATGAGAAGCCAGCAATGGCAAATAAAACTTTGTCCTTTGGATTCTAATTTCACTATATTTCACTGCAGACTGGAACAATTTTGGAGGAAAAACAAACAACCATGAACTGGGAGAAATGTGGAACTGCAGAGCATCCAAAATATACTGGGAAGCCTGCAATTCACTCTCCTTGCCCTGAACCAGAAAAGTACATGAACCTAGAGGACATTTCAGGTCCCAAGATAGTGAAGTAGCAAAAAGGCCTTGGAGAATTCTAAGGGAGAGACAGTCAAGCCATGTCTTCTTTGCTCTCCTAACCCTAAGACTATACAAGCGTTGTTGATTTATATTAGGCTGATATTTCCTTGGCCAGTTTCACCAGAGCTGAGGAAATAGCTGCCAATGCCTTTACACTAGTTGAATTACCATATTTCTAGCCATCACCTTGGTCTGACTCTTTCTGTCCATATGAAGACAGAAAAAAAAGTGAGTTCAATTATGTTTTAGGTGTTGGCTTTTTAAAGCAAGAGAGAGAGGAGGAGAGGGTGGAAACTGTTTTCACATTAGGACACTAAAATTCAGGTCAATAATCAGTGAAATTGACATTAAATGTGACAGATTTTTTTAAACAAGTTTAAGAAAACTCTTCACATACATTTTCTGCCCATCACAGAGCTCTCTATATTAGAGTTCCTTCACTCCACAGGAGCTCGTGCTGTGTGATCTCCTGGGTAATCATTCAACACCCTTAAAAAGGTTGATAAAAGCTAAGTCTGCAAAATAAGCTGCAAATTTGTTTTATGGACTAATATCCTTTTGGGAATAAATAAAATACATTTTCTCTTGGAAACCACTATATAGAAGGCTTCTTTCTTTTATAGTCAAGAGAAAAGGGCAATTTTTTCAGTCTGTATTAAGTCTTTTCATCTGTAGACAGTGAATCCAAATCTCTCTTCAAACAGAGGTTTTGTTTAGATCATTTAAATGTCATGATTGAAAAAAATGGTTTAGTTAGAGAAAAAAAACAAAGACAGAATTATTTGTTCAGTAAGATGGGGCTTTATTATTTCATAATTTCATTACATGGTGCTATTTATTACACATTTAGTTGAGGGTGTTAGCAAAAGCGTCTCAATAGATAAACAGTAAAAGACAAGCTTCTTACTACTTCTGTATATTACTGCATTTCTTAGGAATAAGGGTCCCCTGAGTATTCCACTTTTCATTATCACTTGCACATGAGAATCAAATTCAAATCAAATTACATATACAGTCATAGTAAGAGTTTTCAATGCCTGTCAGGGTGGGGCTGTTTCTTTCTGCTTGTTGCATTTTCTTCTAGGGCAAATGTAGGCTCCCTAACTCCACCTATACCTAGGCTCCAGGTCTTGCAAACAGCAGCAAACATATCATCACGTTCTGTTCCACAGGATTATACATCATATTTGTTTAACCACATGCATCATTTCCTAAACTGCAGAATACTAGAATTGCTTTGTTGTTATGTATAGTTCATGCTTTTCAGTCAGGATTAAGGAGTCAGTCAATTAAAGACTTTTTTTTTTTAAATAACTGATTCTTTGAAACTTTTCATGTAAGAAATATTTTCAGCATTCTTGTTAAAAGATACTCTGATTCACCTCAAGATACTCTGAGTCAAATATATTTGAGTTTTATTAAAACCGAATTACATATAATCAAGGAAAACAGACTTAAAACATGGAAGGAAAAATGTCAGGCCAAGATGAATTGCAATATTGATTTTGTGAGGATAAATGGTTTTTGTAATATTAATATAGAGAAACCTTTATTACATTGACTCTCTAGGTGCAGTTAGAGCCTCTCCAGCAATCTGTTTAAAATCTTCATTTTTCATCCTTATGGGAAAAGCTCACTTGCTAAATGGATTTCATAAACAGTAATCTGTCAAGATATATATATAGATAAACAATTTGTGATGTTCATTGACCAGTTCATTATAGTAAACAATACAGAAGTAAAGCATTTCAAATGTGTACAAACGGCCACAACCATTACAGATCTGTTCAGACCACTGCAAAAATCCAGTATCTCTAATTCTTCAATTGCTGAGGAAATTTTTCTGCTTTATAAGCTGAAATGCATTAAAAAAATGGGTGAGGAGTTTCTGTTTTATCTCAAAAACATCAAAAAGCAAATCAACTAAAATACACATTCCTCTGAGAGAATTTTAAACCCTCACAATATCTGTTTGTCACAACTTTTGAGCCTTTTCTGTTATTGTGCCAAGACAGATACATCCTTGCCATTGCAGAAGGTCATTCTGTAACCAGAGTGTCCTTAAGACACTTGGAGCAAGGATAGTCTGAATGACTTTTCATCTTCACAAATTAAAAAAAAAAAGCATATTACTCTTATGAGTGTATTAACAGCTAAAGAAAGGAATTAAAATAGATACACAAAGATGTGGATTATTATTTTCAGTGGATAAACATTCCTGCCTTAGGAACAGAGGTACATCACCCAACAAGGTGATAACCAAAAGGAAGCCAAGCATACGCAACACAAGTTAATCACATCAACACACTACCGAGCAGTCTTCAATACTGTCATAAGTAGCACTAAGGCATTAAAGTCAATTCTGATACAAATTCCAGAACTCTAAAAACCTTCTATCTTTACAACAAGATCTGGATCTAGATAATTCTAGATATTTCCACATTTTGAATTTCACAAGATAGTTCAAAATCCAGGCAATAAAAGGCCAGTATCTAGTTCAGGAAAGATCCTGCTTAACCCAGACACAAACCTCTCAGCCATCATCTCCTAAAACCAAGGGGGAAAAAGAATGTTTCACATAAGTAAAAAAACCCAAACCAACAAACCATTAATAGTGAGGAAAATATATTTAAAATGGAACTTTAATACTACATAGATTTTATTCCTTACCATTAGAAATGACAGGAAGTGCAAATAGGAAGTCCTAATTTTTATAGATTGCTTTATGGCCATTAGCAGATGCCTCTGTGACCCACAACATTAAAAATAATTTTAAAACTCTCCTAATGAATGACAGTGACATAAAAGCTCAAGTGAAAAATCTGCAGAATAATGTCAAATATATGCAAGATGACACTGATAACTGCCTAAAAGCATGTGTGCTCCACACCAGCTGGAGGAAGGGAAGACAGAGAGGGGAATATTGTGCAAATTTTGCTTCCGTCTGTGTTATTTATTTTCAAGAAAAAGATACTAACTATAACATAACAATTTAACACCATCAGTCTGCATGAAAATGATAGCATTAGAGCTGAGGAATCTTTCTAGACAATATTTAGAAGGAAATTGAGATTGTGGGGATTAAGCAGGAGAGATGATCTTGTAAAAGAAAGACAGAGCAATGGCTGGAATAACAATGCACTACCAATAGATATATCTTTCCCCTTACATTCCAGGGAATATAGCCATATAATTTCAGTGTAACTAGGGGCCCCAGGCTACATTAGATAAACAATTTACCCTGTGGCACATAACTAAGTGCTGAAAAAGACAACACTGCTTCAGAAAAGCAGATTTTCAAGAAGAAAGGTGCTGTGTGCTGCTGCTGTTAAAAATAATTTGGAAAGATGGGGATATCTAAATTTTTTTTTTCCATTAAAATGTCTTCCTGAAATCTTTAAAAGCATGCACTGGTTATAAGAATGGCACATTACCTGCATTATAATAGTTAATGATTAACACCTCAGAAACCAACAAATCTTGCTGAAGATGCAGGGGAAATGTAGAGAAACAATTACCAAATAGCTATAACAATTAATGGCACTAATTTTATATAAGCTTCTGTGTTGTTCCTGCTTAAGTCTGTGGCAGAACTTCTATTTCCTTCAGCTCATGGGAGCACAGAGGGTTGTATAACGTACCATACGTAAATCAGAGTGCACACATTAATTCAAAGGAGGATTAATGTAAATAGAGTACATCTTTTCATTGTTGCTGAGACCTTTTACTATGAGAAAATGCAATGAGGTTATATGTGATCTGTAAAAATGAAACACTCACCTCCCTGTGACAGAGTCAAATCCAAAATAAAGTTCTTTGCAATGTTCACACGTCTGTCCTGTTACAGAGGCATCTTGGCAAATACATTGGCCAGTTAGTTTATCACAGATCTGACTCACTGAACCAGTTATGTGGCACATGCATGGCAGACAGCCAGTGACACTGGATGGAGAAAAATAAAAACCTGGAAAAAAGGGAGGTTGAGAACAGACAATATACAAAAAATGATCAAAGTATTATTATTATTGTTATTATTATTACCTTGTATACAATCAAACTTAGATAACACACACACCAACTCAACTAAAGCGATATAGTTCTCCTGCAGAGCTGAGCTTCTCAATCTTCTCACTGGCACTTTGTAAAGCTATTATTCATCCTCCAGTTGCTAACTCAGATTTTTTTTTTTTTAATTCTCTCTCTAGACTTTAGTTTAGACAGAGTAAATGCAAAATATAGGGAGTAGAATAATGTGTCTGTGGGGAAAGTAAAGACCCAAGGACATAAGAGTTACTAATGAATGCACCACAAGCAGCAGGAACATAAAAAATAACGTGCAAGAACAGATATTTGTCTGTTCTAGTCCAGAATCTCATCTCTGATAATGGTCAGTTAAAAAACACAATAAATGCATGTATTTTCTTAAGCAAGTCTCTTAATGTTTTTCAGCCAGTGGTTGGCTCACTCCTTGAAACATGAAGATATTTCTTAGGAAAACCTGCATTTGATTAGCATTCCAGGGTCTAGGTACTATTTATATTTTACTCTTCCTCAACATATAGCTTGTATCTCATACAAATATTTTTATAGAAACTAATAACTTGATGAAAAAGGTACTCATCTGCTATTAAAATCTCTTCATATTTTTGTCCCTGTAGTATTTCCAGTAATGAACTGGAACATTCACTTCACTTTCCAGTGTACTTCATATGCTTCCGATCTTTTATCCTTTTGGCCTCAAAAGCAATCCTTATCTATGCAAGTCTCTAACCCATTACTCATAAATACAGTTAGAGTTTACACACGTCTAATCTGGTCATTGAAGAATTTACCTATTATTCACAGCCTTGCCTGAAAGATCAAACACGAGTTTTTAAGCACGTTTTTCTAGAGATGCCATATCACTTGTATAATGTTTTACTAGTTATGAACTCCTTCCATTCTTTTTTGTATGTCTGATCAGAAGACAATTGAAATAATGGAATACCTGTAAGAAATACAATTACATAATTTCCAAAATTATTTTCTATTTTTACCTGATTATTAACAGACATTTTACTGCGGTGTTCACACAATTTGTTTTGCTTTTTTTTTTTTTCCACTGGAGTAGTACAGTCAATTAAAAATGTAGCAAAGCGTATGAGTTCTGCAAATGATGGTGAGACAGTAATAATTGGCACTTGTTAACTGCAAGTACCTATCTTAGACAATCAGTCCTTAGACAGGGCCACTAGACAATTAGTCCTTAGACAGGGCCACTGACAAGAGTTTCTGCCTCTGTCAGCTGGTCACTATTAATTATTATTGCACAACTTCAATAGAATAATTTCAATTGTTACTCAGATACACAATATTTCCACAGGCATCTCAGACACCTTCCCTCTCTAGCCAGTTCAATCAGTTTCTTCATAGTCACGTTCTCAGTTATCCAATCTATTTGTTGTCCAACAACTTTCTGATGTCCTGCTTTATAATAAAGAGCCCAAAATTGTATTTTAACATGTCATATCGCCCAAGGCCTTATTATTTATTTTGTCTTACAAGAGATAGCTTTATATATACACCCCTAGGGTGGTATTCTCTGCCTTCACAGCAGAGTTGCACTGTAAGCTCATATCCAAATAGCAGAGGAACTAAATAAATTGAAAACATTAGAATTTTACTGCTCAGATCTTTGTTCAAGTTTAGCCTCTGGTCCTCAGTGAGATAAATCTCAAGTGGACAGTGAAGTGATATCAGTCTCCAGTTAAGATACATTCGCATCATAAAAAAACATGCTGTTGGCACTTTATTCCAGAGAGGCCCCAAACTGAGCCACCACAGAGACTGAATAGCTTGAAGTTATTAGTGAGGCAGCGTGCATTATATTATCTCATCCTGCAGTTGCCTGTGCAATACAGTGCCCATCCCGTGCATAAATAGAGGAGACCATTTCCTAGCAATGTCACTCTTGAGCACAATGAATGACTCCCCTCAAAGAATGTAAGAGAAAGATAGGAAATAAGTTTAAGCCTGGACTCCTGCAGAAGGTCAAAGCATGTCTTCAGGACAGGCTAAAACAGATCCTTGTCCATCTGAAATTCTGCATGAAACTGATGTCTCACAAAATATTCTTGTGGGTAAACAAACAAATCTCTAAAAATTCATTTTAGCTGAGTAGGAATGATCACTACAGCATATATTGGTTTTGTCACAGCAGTGAAATTAATAATTATAAAGTTATACATAAAACATCCTGGCTCTCCTAATGTCATAGCCTATAAACCACTGTACAGAAGTGAAGGATTCAGTATGATTTTTTTACAATAATCTTTTAGAAATGTTCAAAAAGCTTAACTAAGTTTCTGTATACTACCACAGTGGGGCTTTTACCAGAAGTAGCAAGTAATATTACAATTTCTTTACAAGCAAAAGTGTGGGATAGGAAAATGGGAGAAAGTCCTCCCTCATCTAATTTATAAGTAAACTGACAATTAAACATAGACAAAAAGAGAAGAGACATCAGATGACAAATTCATAGTGTTTGTTATAAACATTATTATTATTATTATTATTATTATTATTATTATTTATTCCCACCACCTAGAATTTGGCAGGAAAGAGTAAGAAACAACTTAATGCAAGCTTAATTTACAGCAAGGTTAGAAGGGCTCATAAAAGTTGCTTTATGAAGGATCCACTGTTGTATAATAGAGCCAATTTCCAATTTTAAGACAGCCACTGCAAATCTCTACAAGATCTATGTATATAACTAGTATTACGCTTACTCTTTTTCAGATTTTTTTCCAATTCAACCATAACTGATCACATTTGTCAATCAAACATACTCTTCAAAAGGAAGAATGAAAGTCATAGCAAAGTATTCTGCTCTCTTTTTAAATCACTCTTACATTTTCTTCCACTATACAGTTCATGGAAAAGGAACACTCAAACATTTCCTTTTACATGCTTACTAACTACAGCAGTAACGCTCATTTCTTAACCACAGTCTGTTTTTCAAAATGCACAATTAACACTGGCAATGCTGTCACAACATAGTTCACATTTTTTTTGGCCAGAAGAGAGATAGTATATACGTAAAATATCAGTACTGGCACTTGGCCCCCATTCTACATGCTGTTTTACATATTTTCAGTATTCTGATCTGTGTTGAACAGTGTGACAAATTTTATCAAAGCATACAGAAGATGTGGTAATATGGGATGGTATTTTAAATACTAACTATAACAGACTTATAATTGCACATAATAATGATGATAAAATAAAAAGACATGACCTGTATTCCACTAGGGAAACTCAGACTACATAGCTGAAATGTCCCAACAGCCTAAGAAGTCCTCAATATGATTTCAGGCCTGCAAGTTTTAACTAGTTCTTTGTGTGCATTTTAATTAGGCTGTGTTGGCTAAATATATATTTGGAGTATGTTTTCTTACCTTTGTCCCAAGGCAAAGCTATAGGACATGTTTTGAGTACTTGAAACCAATTAAACTCTTCCACACTTATACAAAATATCAGTATTACTGGCAGGTTATATTCACCCCTGTTTTATAGAAAACTCTGCTTTGGAACATACTAACAAAGAATATTTATACAAAAGTTGTATTAAATATTAAACACTTAAATGAGCTCACACCAGGATCAACACTAAAAAGTCAGTGAAAACACTGTAGCACTGTGCTACGCTAGGAACAATACAATGCTTTTACAATGACAAGGATTTACACTTTCACCTGCAGAAGAGAGCTCAATATTCAGCACATACATGCTTATACTTATTACTTAGAAAACTTAAAAGTAATTCTTACAGCAAGATTTTTTTAAATTTTTTTGGTTTTGTTTTTTTAAACAGGAACTATAGTGTAAGTATTCCTTCGAGTGGCATGTAAGATTTTCTACAAACCAGTTTGTTCATACTATCAATTAAACCTTTTTAAACCATTTAGTTCAGCATAAACCCTGGCCTTTCTTTTTCAAGGACAAGGGCGGTCACTGACTCAGGAAGCCTTGACATCACTCCTCTGCCGATCTCTGATTAAGTGGCTGCTGTAGAGGGTTAGCAGGTCAAATAGCACTGGAGGAGGAACTAAGAAAAACAGAATGTAGCCTTATTTATTAGTGTATGTACCTAAAATAATTTAAATGAAAGTATTTTTAAAAATACTTAATGGAGGTTAAGCAGCTTTTTTAACCTCTGTTCAAATTATTGAATGGCATATTAAAACCAATGGAGCTATAATGTACTTTTTAATGTGACCTGCTACTTTAATAGATTGCATATATATTTAATTTGAACTAAATCTAAATCTATCTGTTTAACAGTATTACTAAGGGTAGGTTAATATTACCTATAGTTTCACTTTACACACCTACTTTTAAAAAATCAAAATGATAAAGTAGAACTACAGAGCTTATCACTTATAACCATTTAAACTGTGTTTACAGTAATATGGGACAAAACCTTGAACTGATACATAGCAACTGCAGTATCACCTGCTTGTAGGACTGAACTGTACAAGCAGTCCTTGTGAAAGCCAGCACATTCCCAGCACAGCAAGGTAGGTGAATGCTTTTTAAGTGACATGTTTGCCAGCCTCATCAAAGTTTAAGCAACCATCTCTATGCTTCCCGCCATGCTCAGCTTTATGCATGAAGTGCCCTTCCTGAAAAGCTTGCACTCTGCCTACCAAATGCACATTTTGCATCAGGAGGACAGCTGCTGTTCATCAGACTATGCTAGTTTACCTCTTAACTCAATGAGCAGGCCATGACGACTTGTGTCTTTTTCTTAGTATCTAGAAGAACTAGGCCTAACCTTATGAAACTGCAGGAATTAGACAATTCATTCAACCTCTGGCAAGAGAATAAATATTTGATGGAGATCAGCATGTTAATAGCTCCTTCTCACTCACACAGTTAGGAAGAAATGGAAAAATAATTAATAAAGTAAGTCAGACACATCAGACATGAAGCTGTCTAAACACATTTCTAAAAACTGCAGGAGCTATGATGATATCCAGCAAAGCACAACTTACTACATCAAATACATTGTCTTCCAGTTTCCTTACCTGGTTTACACTCATTACACCTTCTCCCCTGACGCTGAGGCAAACAGATACACTGTCCAGAAACATGGTCACAACTTGTTCCTGCCAATGTGCCTGTAGCATCACAGTCACAATGCTGACAGCCGAGGAGGTTGCTTATGCTGAGGTTGTACATATGAAGCATGCACTGGTTGCACTGAAGGCCCGCTACACCAGGTTTGCAAGTACACTGTCCTGTTGCACTGTTGCAAAGCAGAGAGCCGTTTACTGTACCTGCCTTATCACAGTTACATGGCTGACAAGCAAAGGAATTATTTTCGTATACTTTGTGGTAGCCATCTAAGCATTTGTCGCATTGTCTTCCTCCAAAGTTTGGTCTGCATGCGCATTGTCCTGTCTTTGCATTGCACACAGTTCCAGAAACCGACCCTGCAACATTACATTCACAAGCCTTACAACCAGTTACATCCAGTCCATAAAAGTCGTCCATGCAGGTGTCACAGTGAAGCCCTTTCACTCGTTCTTTACAATTGCACTGCCCAGAGAGAGGGTTGCAGAATTGGTTTACTGAGCCATGGCTGTTGCACCAACAAGGCTCACATCCATCTTCATTAGAATATCTGAGAGCTTTAAACCCGAAATTGCAACTATCACACCTAAGACCTGAAAAAGAAAAATTATTAATAAAAAAAAACCGAAAAGACTTTTAGTCTCAATGAAGAAAATGGAATAAAAATACAGCAGTTGTTTAAAAAAAGAGAGAGAGGGGAAAGGATTAATATTATTCATCAGAATAATTAACTGAAATGAAAGAGCTGCACAAATCAATTGAATAACAGTGGCATTCCAAAACTCTGTTTACTTTTCCAATTTGTTTCAGAAGTGATAAATTTCTGCTGGCTTCTCAATATAATTCAAGATACTTCTGCAAGAGATTCTTCATAACATTTCTGAGACAAACCAGAATTAATCTGCCCCAGAAGAGCACCTGTTGCACAATCAATGCTTATGTGAACTCTTCACTCTGCATCATTGAAATATGATACACAGGGAATTGCGCTGGGCTCTCAATCTATTCTGATAATAGTTTAATAAATTACATTTAAAACATTAAATAAATGTAGTACAACACAAGTAGACTAATTATAATGAAGGATTTACTTCACACTGTCCTTCAGTTTTAACATTGATTCCATTTATATCAGTGTTTATTGTTAGCCCTTACTGAAAGAAAAAATATTTTCTAGAACTGAGAATGAAACATTTTTATCTAAACATACGATTTAGTTAACTCCTACAGTATATTAAAGTCTAAACTGTTTTCTCCATGCTTCATCCTGTGGTTTTATTAGCTGTGTTTTCAAAGACTGCTCGGTTGATCCCTGCCCCATGGGATGGCATTTGTATTTTAGTTTATAAAATGTACAAGAAAGCTAAATATATTATTATATGAAAAATGCAAATTCACGTTTATGTATTTTCCCTTATAATGGGAAAACCCTTCACTATGAAGCCACCACTTAATTCTTGCATCCAGATAAAAATAAATAACAGTGTTGTAGCAAAATATTCTCATAATTCAAAAAACACAAACCCATACAAAAACACATCTATGTAGAATATATGTAGAAAAATAAAACTAAAATGGTAGGAAATGCATTATACATATGGATAAAGACTCAAAAACTCCAACAGAAGGCAAGTTCCTTTAACAGTGATGAATGACTCACCTAAGGCATATCATTTAATTTCAATAAGGAAAATAAAAAAGGACCACTATTGCTGCAAATTTTAAAAATAACTGTATTGTTAACAAGAATTATGACTCATTTTGAACTATTAAAATTGGTCTACATGGATTCATATCATATCAGTTTTAAAAATATGCACAGTGCTTATTTGAATATGCCATACATATTCCTGACAGGTAATCTATTCCTAACGATACTGAGGAAGGCCTACAGGGCATCACATTCAATGTTAACAAGTACAGGGGAGTTAGCACGCTTGGCATTTAATTCACATTCTTCCACCTTTTTATTCTAGATGAATGACCTACTTTAATAAAATTATTGGTGCTAATGTATTTTACTGGTGATAGAATCATTAGTAAGATTTAACAGTTATGTTAACTCTAACAGTTCATGTTTCATAACATCATAGTCCATAGTTGCATTTTTTTGTTATCGTGTTTTTTTAAATAGATAAAATGACAATAGACAGATTGCTCTTAAAAACAAATTAGAAATCCAAAGAGGAAAGCTCATTGTTAAAGTTTGCCACACATGTTCTGGTATACAGAAGCTTATTTACAATTGGTTTGAAAAGCAAAAAAAAAAAAATCCAGTCTGGATATAATTAGGTCTTTATCCTGTGAACAAACACTTGCATAAGTACAGCCTCCCTCCATATTTACAGATAAATCTGCAGAAAGCATATATTTACACATTTCTTGTATTACTATTTCAGTGGAAATAATGATTATTATTATTATTACTTTCCAAGGCAGAAAGTACTTAAATTATTTGTAGACAATCAAATACATCAGATGCAGATTGTGCATTTCTTGTATACCAAACTCCCACCAAGTTAAGAAAGGTTTGCACAGACGCAAATGTGAAATATAGGCAAAGAATATACAATTCAAAAAGCTCTGAAGTCTGTTTTCTTGAATGTAAAGAACGGTTTTAAGATGCATGGAAAGTTATGGAGGTTATTTTGTGAATCTTAGCACCTTTTTATGACACAGAAAACACAGGCACTTGGTATTCACAGCAAACAGGACAGAAGCTGTTTGGATTTAGAGTTATTTTCATTATTTGTTCTTATTTTGGAAATTAAAAGGGAAAGATAAATACAATATTGCAAATAAGTCAATATTCACAAGTCAGTGAATTATAAATTAAGAGAAATTTGAACACTCAATATAATATAACCCTCAACCATAGTTAGCTGCAAAAAAACCCCCTCGTTGTGTTAATAATAAAGCAGAAAAAGCTATCTTTTTTCTTTTTTTTTTTTTGAGACATATGTATAGCCTGAGACATGTACAGTTACCATGCAAGGCTCACTTTATCAGGAAATTCTCCTTGCATAATATTCCCATATATCAACATTTCAAAGTGTATTATATATACTGTGTATTTGGGGCACTTGATAAATTTTGTCCTTATGTGGCTGTGGCTCCCCTCAAATATGCTGGAAGTAATAAATTGCTATAATCAAATCTAATTTCTAAAAAATACCTGTGGGAGTAACAAACAAAAAAGCACGTCTTGTAAAAAAAATGATAAATAACAGAGAAGGTAGCAGTTTATTATAATCAGCCTGGCATTGAATTACAAAATTAAAATTATGTGGCCCTTGATAACTAAACCTGGCTATGTACATGATCTGTGGACTTATGTTGACTTATTTTGCATTTCATAGGAACAGTTCAAAGAAATATAATAGAAAAAAATTGAAAGATTTATCACAAAGGACCCTGTAGCAAAGAACATTTTGAGAAAAAAATCCATTTATTTTGGTCTATTAAGAAAACTAGCATAGAAACGATTTGCTTAGAATTCATTAAGTATAAAACATTTTGAAAAAGTGTTAATTTCCTAAAAGAAACATCTATGCAGTAAGCAAATTACATTATTTCTGTGACTTATTAGTATGGAGCTATGTAAGCTAGTGTAGCTATTCCATAAAGAAACTTCTAAAGGGTTGATTAAACTAAGCTTCAAGCTGTAGTTTGATAGAATTACTAAATTAATGATTTTTCAACAGTTAATTTCATTCATTTTTATAATCTGCCTTCAGCAAAGAAGTTTACTATACTTTTCATTTAGAAATCAAGTGTGTTTTATTTCCAGAGATAACAAGAAAAACGGCTCCAAACTCCTGCATTGCACATACATACCAATAACATTTGCTTTGCACTTGCACTGGCCTGAATTTTGGTGACAGGTAATATCTCCATTGATTGTCCCAGAGGTATTACAGTTACAGGGACTGCAGCCATCAAGGTTTGACTGTTGTAGATTGTAGAATCCTTCCTGGCACTGATTGCATTGTCTGCCAGACACATGTCTCTTGCAATTACACTGGCCTCCAATCTAGAAAGATACAAAATATTATAGAATGATGAACATACCTATTTTTAGATTATACATTCATTAGCAATAAGAATGGGGGTATGAGTCGGACAGAAGGAAATTTTAAATGAAACAGAAAAAAAATAAGCCTAGATAACACATACTTTTTTAACTTCTTGAGAGAGAAAAAAAGAGAAATATTAAACAGAGTGTGACCATCAGTTTTTAAATAGTGTTTACAAGTCTTGTTCTTTCACAACAGAAGGCAAAAAGAATTGAGTAAACATCTGGACAGAGAAAAATGCAAAGAATTATAACAAAATTGCATTGTAAAACCAACTACTAAAACAGTCCTTTTTTGAATCACAGTTACTGCAAAATACTGTAATTTCCAAAGGTCAAGTTTTGTGGGTTTTTGTTAACATCATTTGCTTATTTATGTTAGTGAAAATGTAAGTTAAATAAGAATGAGGCAAAGTTGAAAGATTTCCTTTCTGATTACTCATCTGAGATAAACCATCTTGTCCTTTACAGTAGGATGTAACCCCTCAGTATCTGGAGCCCTTTCACTCTTTTCTTGGTTCACCTGTGATACAAGTGTTCTACATCAGTCATGGGATTCTCTCCTAGTCCCTAAGTGGGTAGCATTGCTATTTGGAAGGATTTGAGGCATCCTTTGTTAGGTCTGGGTCATGATCTAGGAGTATTTTTCTCATACCTTATCCAAGATTAAAGGGTTCCTGGAAAGCTATCTCAATTTCAGAACTCTGAAAGCCTGAAAAAACCCCAATCTCCATATTCATCATTTTCCAATATGGTGAGAAAACTGACCACAGACAAAGGGCAATGGTACAGGGATTGGAAGAGAGATGGAAGATATCTGTTGATACACACCATAGATAAGAACAGGGAGTCAAAACAACAGAGCTACAGGAGATATGAACTGGTAAAAGGTTTAGGATTCATAACCAAGGTACAAGACCTAGCTTATCTAAGACAAGTGTTCTGAAAAATGCAGAGGTGGCAGTAAAAAGCTAACTGTGTTATAAGTAATTTTCCTTGATCAGTGCATCTTTTCGGTGCAAATATTTACAAATATGAAAAATTAGTGATTCAAAACTGGTCACTTATCTACAACAAAAACAGTTATACTGCAACGTACCTTCCTTTTAATTAGCTACCAGAATAAAATCTTAAATCCATGTTCTTTTTAATCTTAAATCCAAGAGTCAGGCAAAGCTGAAAGAACACA
>WAAB01024666.1:188544-209117 GCA_013389865.1 Piaya cayana
AGAGAGGAGGGAGCTGGCCTCTTCTCCCAAGTGACAGGGGACAGGACAAGAAGGAATGGCCTCAAGTTCCGCCAGGGGAGATTTAGGGTAGTCATTAGGAGGAAGTTTTTCACATAAAGGGTCATTGGGCATTGGAACAGGCTGCCCAGGGAGGTGGTTGATTCACCTTCCCTGGAGGTGTTTAAGGCACGGGTAGACAAGGTCCTGAGGGACATGCTTTAGTGTTTGGTAAGAACGGTTGGACTCGATGATCCAATGGGTCTCTTCTAACCTGGTGATTATATGATTCTATGATTCTATAACAGAGTCCTGTGGCATTAGACACAAAGTTACTTTAAAGTTCTACTTAGAAAAAATGTTATCATCACATCCTCCAACCTAAAACAAAGCTCTAAGCTTTATTAATTGAAGATAAAATAGAGTATTTCAACATCTACTAGTAATTTTTCAGTGCATAAAAGACTGAATAAAAATTAGAGAAGCATGTATTCCTACCCCTTCCTTATAAAAGGATTGTGTAGTCCAACAAAACCTCTTCAATATGCTTTCAAGATAGAGATCTATTACTAATGTATCAGCCACATTTTCCAGGAAAATTAAGATATAGAAAAAGGCAAGAAAACAACATTTGATAAACAAAACCAAGACAATAAGCATGTACAAAAAGGCAAGAGAGTTAAGAGACACCACAAGAGCAGAAAACACAGTAATAAGGTTTTTCAACTTAGTCTGTTTTAGACTGGATTTGATCTAGATACGTAGTTTGTTACAAGTGGTTCAGTCATGCATCACAGTCATTCATCAGAGAACTCACATTTGAAAAGCAACTCTGACTTTAATCTTAAATGAGGAAAAATACCTAGTTTAATACAGAACTGTAAAAGAAACATTTTGTTAGTGATCACAGCATACTCAGATTAAACAACAGCAGATATTATATAAAGATACCTCATTAACACTCAACAAATACCCCCAAAGACTTTCAAATTACTCCAAAAGCTACTATATGAAGGAAAGCACTAGATGCAAAAAAAGTCATCTTCAAAAAGTGGAAATCAGATCAAAATAGGGAAGTTAAATAAGATAGTAATATAAAATTACTGAGTTATTAATTTCCTAAATCAACCTCAGTAAACACAAATAAAATTATAAAAGTTACATTACAGCTTGTTAAAACGCTGTAAGGAATCTCCTGAGATCTACAGACCAGTAGCCTTTTTTTTCCATAGAGAGAAAATTAAGAGAAATTAAAACATGAGTTTAATATATTGGAAAAGACTGGCACTTTTTTGTTTTATTTTCAAAGGAAAACCATTCTACTGCCTTTCCTTAAGTCAGTAACGTCTGGAAATATCAGACATACTGAGCCAAATGGATGATCAAAAAGTCAGTTATTTTAATATCAACAAGTACAAACTTAATGCCCGGTGAAAGTCAACGCTGGCTGTAGGTAGACAGTGATGACTCCAGAATTAGCTATTATCAGTCAAGAAAGGAGCTGCTAAAGCTGCTCCGTTCCCCCTAAAACTCATTTGAAAGCTCTGAGGCAGTTAAAAAGGCAATAGGGATATTGGAATTATAAGGAAAAGAATTGAAAGTTATACAGAAAATGTCACTCTGTCATAAAAATCCACTGCGTGTCAACATTTTGCACAATTTGTATATCTAGTAACCCTCTCCTAAATAAAAAAGGTAGCAGAGTGAGGAGAATAAACAAAGATACAAATGAAAAGAGACTAAAAGAAGACTTTACGGTTTGTAAAGAGATGAGCGAGATGAAAGGAATATATATCTATAAAATCACAAATGGCTTACAGAATGAATATGTATTATTTCTTACAATATAAGGAGGAGAGAACATCCAGAAGCTTATCAGAAAGTAAACTTAAAAGAATGAAAAAGTACTTTTTCTATATATTTCAAGTTTATAGAAAAAAGCCACTTTTTTTGAAATGCAATTAGAAAAAGAGCTAGATTAATTCCATTTGTGAACACCAAATATGACAACTCAGATGAACCCCTAAGTTTGACTCTGGTAATCCCAAAATCATAAATAACTGGAATGTAGAAAAGAAATATGTCACAGAATGTCAGCATTTAGCCCTGGCCCAACTTAATGGGCAGTTAAACACAAGCAGTTGTATCCCAGTGCCTTCCCTCCCCTCACAAGGAAAAGGGGAATTGGAAATAGAAAAAGGCTTGTGTGTTTGAAACTAACACTAGAACAACTTTAATGAAACAATAATGATAATAATAATGAAAATACTAATAATAAGAAGATCAGAAAATATATACAAAGAAATTAAACTGAACACACTCATCCCCCTTCAATGATTACATCATCACAGATGCTGCAGAGCAGGCATGGGGAAAAGGTCCTGGACTGGAGTTAGCAGCAGGAGGGAGGTAGACTCAGTCACTGAATTCAAGAACACATGGATCCAGAATCAGGGTAAAAAGACAGGTCCCTTTCACTTACAGGATTCCACCAGCTTAAGGATGGCCTTGGTTTCTACAGGAATAAGCATAAGCAATGACCTTTCTGCACACCAATATCCCGTGCTATCACTTCTAGAGAGAAACGCTGTCTGAAAAATATGCCGTTAACTTTCAGAAAATGAAATTACTAAGAGGAGGCTCAGCTGAATAGTTAGAAAACTGATTCTACTTTAGGTCAAACAAGAATACAGAAGGATCCAGCTCCTTAATACCAGCTTCTGGTAACTATAAGAGAGGATACTATGCTAGATGAAAGTCTCCTTTCTTCCAGTACATCTGTTCTTATTGTAAATACATGGAAATCCAATTCTAATTGTGAGCAGATAGTAGCCATTTCCTGATGCAACGAGTGAAATGTGTTGATTACTGAGTACTAAGAGAAGTTTGTAGGGTTCTGTAACTGTTTGGCCTGGATGCTTAGGTCTTTAATATTTTCAGTAGCTGACTCTGATGATAAGAGAAATATGCTTACAGACTATCCCAGTTCATGGTACCAGCTGGAACTCATGGCCCTGATAGCACCAATCAGCCTTTGTGGCCCTGAGCAGCCTCACCTAGGGCCTCAATTCACACCCTCACCCACAAGCACAGCCCAGAATCTCCAGAGAAACTTCAGTCTGGCCACTCGTGTGTTGTCTAGGCTATTTTGCAGTTCTGCTTGTCCCCTGCCACCAGACTTATGTTACAGCCCCTGATGCTCCAGACAGGATTCTCTGTATGGGCAGACAAATCCTGGACTGCTTACTGCATGAACTGGGGGCAGAAACTGATCATTTGGCTTAATTTGGGGAAATATCTTCAAAATGGGAAATAAATAAAAATAATTAATATCTTTAATGTCTGTGCACAGACAAAAAAATATTCCAGAAGTACTGTGAAAGACTTGGTAATGGATACTGTTACAAAGAAGCTGTACAAACTGACAAATGTTTATGATGCTGTAGAAATAGGTCTACCACAGTTTATAATATGGAAACTACATTGAAATGGGTAGAACAAACCATTCCTACAACCACATAAAAATCTAAGTGAATTATGAAGCAAAGTGGTCATTGTGATTGCCATTATTAATTTCAATTCTGCAAATCTAGCTTTACTCTGGAAACAACAGTATAATTGAGAGTACTGGTAACAGTATTTAAAGACTTTTCTTTACCAGGATTTTGCCAGTTGTGCACTGGCAATATTACTGAACCTACCCCTCCTCCCACTCATCCAAGTGCTATCTGTCATTTAAAGAAGTAAAGTTTAATTATGCTGATTATAGAATAAAAGAAAGCAATCTGTTCTCCTGTTGCTTATGCCTGACAAGTCTGGTTCTGACCCAAACTGTAAACAGACAAGAAACAGCCTGTCTATTAATGATCACATCTTGGTACTATATCACTTATGGAAAATACCTGTCTAGATTGCTCACTATAAAAATGAGTCTAGCCAAGCATTACTACTAAGTGGTGGTGGTGTATCTAGGGACCTCATCATTACAATTGTTATCTGATACAGAAAATCATTGATGCTGAGTTAGTATATCCCTCATGTCATTTATAATTTATGTATGAAAGACACATTAGTCCCCTATCTTTGAATGAAAATAGTTATAAAAAGTATGAAAGATAATTCCTCCTCCGCAAATCACAGCTACCGCATCATTGTCTTTAACTAGGAAGGAGACCACTCACTATTTTGGAATTTTAGAAACACTGAGCAGTTCACACTGCTTTAGACTGTAGTGATACCACTCTTTCATTGCGGGACATTTTAACTCATCACATCTAGAACCACACTTTCAAAGAGGGTTCTGTCCAGGAACCATGCCAACATTCAGTCACTAAACTGATACGAGGAATTAAGAAGAGATTTAAATACCAAGGTCAAAGGGTGACATACCCAAAGAATTGTCTTAAATATTGTTTAGGTTACTGCAAACTATTTAGCCTTAGCACTCATCTAGTGCATACTCAACACATACATATCAATCTCAGAAATATATCTTCTGACTATTTAAAATCTTGTTGACCATATGTATTCATAAAGCATAAAATCACATCTGCTGGAAAAAATTGCTGGCTTAAGCCTTTCTGAAAGTTAAAACCATCTTCTCCATGGTTATCTCTGTAATTTCAAGTAGCTATTGTTTGGTGTTTGTACTAGAAGAAACTGCCAGAAATACAATCTGAAAGTCTCTTCAAATCTGGAGAATAAATAGATGTGGGTTGGTGTTACTAAATAAAAAACTAAAGCTGACACTTTCTAAGGTTTGGGGGTTTTTTTTGAACGAAAGTTAACTTCTGGTTTTGAAGGCCAGAACACATGACAAAAAACCCTTCTGTGTTTGCCTGAATCATGACTCATTTCAGTTATTTACTCTCTACCAGGGCAGAAGCACCTTCCCTTGAACAGCTGACAATACCCTAAAACGTACATTTTAAGACCCATGGGTATAATTAGTTCCTTCATGAAATTACTTCAGTTCACCCTGCCATTGCTAGCTATAAAATTGATTGGTACTAATCTAAATCTTATTTATATAAATGCTAGTTAAACACTTCTCACTACCTTCTTACTTGAAACAAATCTGGCAAAGACCCTAGCATCCACTTGACTACTGTCTCAGGAATTGGGAGGGGTGAGCAGGAAGGTTGATGTCTTTTCATTTTCTTCAGTTTAGGAAATGAAGACTGCTCACTTCATTAGGAAATGAAGTGGTTGTTCACACACATAGGTTGATGGTTGAACCCCCAAATACCTCAGAGTATTCTCAGTATGTCAGCTCTAGGAACTAAAAATTGAATAAGCAGCAATAATTAAGATCCATTTCACTCTCCAGCTATGTCTTCTTTTTATCATATATGATGACTTTGGAGTGTCAGTAGCTTTTGACTCCTTGTGCTCAAAATGTAAAATGAGGTGCTCATGTTCCAAAGGGAGTGGACTAAATCCCAAAAATGACTTGACAAACTATCACAGAAAACCATCATTTCCATGGTACAAATCCCACCAGAAATGAAGCCTAGAATTATTTAACATAAAAGGCTCATTTTCCTTTGTTTTAGCAATAAGATTAAAGTTTTCCATGAAGGTAAATATCAAGACTCAGAATAAACACAGTGTTTCATAACTTGATTTTTTATGGATTCCACTATGCACATAAGCTTTTTATTGACACATTTGCATCCTTTATTTTCCTTATTCTGTTTGATAGATCTGTTGTCTGTTGACTGAAATGTTCTTAATTAACTGCTTTACCTACCTTCTTTCCCTTGTAAAACACATTCCAGTTATTTATTTATCATCAATTGCAATAAATGGGTTGAAAACTCTGCAGGTGAAAAAATGAGAATGATGTAAAATAAGAATGAGCATTCCTCTAAGGATTACTCAATTCTTATAAGAAATGAAGATTCTATTCTGGTTTAAAATATGCAGATATTAGCTAGCCTTTTTCCATTGTGTATTAAAAAAATAAATTCAAAATTCCAAGGGAAAAATGAAGACATTCAAAAGCCCAATACCTAGGAAGTGTACAGAAAGGCAAAAACTGAAGTCTGTTTAAAGTCTTACTTGGTAGCAGTGGAATAGTTTTCACTCTATCAGTTCACACCAGTTCTTACTCATTTCTTTAATTTTTAATATTAATCACATCAATATTACCCATTCTTGTTTTTCAACTAGTGATGAATTCACTTGAAAAAGCTAATGATGAGGTTGAATTGTTATTCTAATTCCAACAAACTATAAGAACAATCATTCTATTCAAGGCCATATTTTCCACATAACAGTACTCTATTTTTGTGCACACGATAGAGTTTGCATTTGCAAATCAAATAGTATAGTATGCATATAACTAATCAAAACTACATACAAACCCACTGTGCCTGGTAATATAATGGGCCTTAACCCTGTTTTCAGCATACATATTTCTCACTTTGTCTGCAAGTTTCCCTATTTACCCATTAACATGCTCATGATACAACCTACTTTTCTTTCCTAGCTTAGCATGGCTTACATCACCCGTGGATCTGCTACATTTTCCTTCATTTAACGTGGAAAACACCACAATTATTTGGAATTGATCATATTTTGATAGGAATGGTTGGACTCGATGATCCAGTGGGTCTCTTCCAACTTGGTTATTCTATGATTCTATGAATATATGTTTTCATTTGACTCCTCAGAGGAAACAGTAACATTTTATCCATCTTCAGGCCTAAGAAAGATTTTTTTTGCAACAGGAGACAATACAATTGCCACCTTGATAGAAGGCAATTAAGTCTTTGCAACTCTGAACAATATGTTCTGTTGGAAGTAGGGCTTCTTTTCACCAATAAGGATATGATACATATTTATTTGCACGTTAAGTAAAGAAAGATGCTTAAATTCACTGAGACCAGAATGGTACTCCCAAGGACTAGGTAAAAGCAATAGCAGCACTATCAGCTTTGCCTAAAAACAAATGACCTGGAAAAGAATGCTTTCTTCATGTCATTATATATGGCATATTATAAGAGAATCATGAAAGGACTACAAAGTGCTGTGCCTGATGGAATATGTAAGCATTTGTAGAGGAGTCTGAGTAAAAAGCTGCATATGAAAATGAGTCAAGGATTGTGGTATAAAGGCCAGAAGAAATTAATCTTCAGCTCTCTATATAGAGCAAGAATGATCACATGAGTGGTATTCTGGAGGAATTTTTTCATGCGTGAATGGTTAAGGAGAAGGGAAGAAGGTAGACAATTCTTCTTTCATAAAACCCATGCAACTCAAATAATTCATCTGGACTTTCTGATTGTTTGAAATATTTATGAAATATGATCACAAGGAAGATGCAATCAATGTGTATAATTTCTACACTGATCAGTTATCAATAACCAGCAATGAACTGGACAAATTTTACCAGACCACAGCAAGTATGCTTGAAAAGTTGTGGCAGATTAGGGGAAGTCTCTATCATAAAATCACAGAATAACCAGGTTGGAAGAGAACCACTGGATCATTGATTCCAACCATCCCTATCAATCACTGAACCGTGCCCCTCAGCACCTCGTTCACCTGTGCCTGAAACACCTCCAGGGAAGGTGAATCAACTCTGTCAGTGCCCAATGACCCTTTTTGTAATTTTTTTTTTTCTAACGTTCAGCCTGAACCTCTGGTGGTGGAGCTTGAGGCCATTCCCTCTTGCCCTGTCCCCTGTCACTTGGGAGAAGAGGCCAGCTCCCTCCTCTCTACAACCTCCTTTCAGGTAGTTATAGAGAGCAATGAGGTCTCCTCTCAGCCTCCTCTTCTCCAGGCTAACCAACCACAGCTCTCTCAGCTGTTCCTCATAGGGCCTGTTCTCTAGGCCCTTCACCAGCTTAATTGCTCTTCTCTGGACTCACTCCAGAGCCTCAACATCCTTCTTGTGGTGAGGGGCCCAGAACTGCACACAGTATTCAAGGAGCAGTCTCACCAGTGCCGAGTGCAGAGGGAGAAGAACCTCCCTGGACCTGCTGGTCACACCGTTTCTGATACAAGCCAGGATGCCATTGGCCTTCTTGGCCACCTGGGCACACTGCTGGCTCATGTTCAGTCGCCTGTCAACCAACACCCCCAGGTCCTTCTCCAGGAAGCTTTCCAGCCAGGCTTCTCGCAGTCTGTAGCTCTGCATAGTGTTGTTGTGCCCCAAGTGCAGGACCTGGAATTTGGCCTTGTTAAACCTCATGCCATTGGTCTCAGTCCAGCAGTCCAGCCTGTTCAGATCCCTTTGCAGAGCCTCCCTGCCCTCCAGCAGCTTGACACTTCCACCCAGCATAGTGTCATCTGCAAACTTGCTAAGGGAGCACTCAATGCCTTCATCCATGCCTTGAGCAGCCTGATCTAGTAGGAGATGTTCCTACTCATGGCAAAGGGTTGTAACTGGATAATCTTTGAGGCCCTTTCTAACCCAAACTATTCAATGATAAGTCTGTCTATTGTACCCACCATTATTATAGTGATGTGAAAATTAATTTTCATTAATAGGTTCCTTATTCCTTACGATTCCATCTTCCACAGGTCAGATTTGGAAAACTTCTTTCAACGATGCCTTCCTCTTTCACATAAATAATTTTAGCATTTAGTCCACAGCCTTATTAATCCATTTTTTAATGCCTCTTAATAATTTGTCCCTGCATTGCAGCAGCCAATTGATGTTTTATAAAGCAATGTAGTTCCCCCGTTTTTCCTGTTTTATCCTCCCATTCATGCTTTCATGGTCAAGCACCATCAACATTCTTGTATATTTCTCTATAAAGCAAGGACTTCTCTAAATTACTCCTCCTCTAATTATTAATCACATCTAAGTTGGTTTAGGTTAAAATTTCACCACAAACCATGGGCACACAAATCAGTATTTGCTTTCATTTTTCCTATTCCTTAAAAAAGAACCCTAACATGATACTTGTATTTTACAAGTTGGGGTTTCTTTTCATTTCTGTAACACTGGCAAAAAGTATAATCTTCAGAAGACAGGAATTTATAAATTTGTTTCTATTTGTACTACAGGGGATTATTTTAAAGAAACACTTTGTGCTAAATTTACATATCAATCAGCATATGCATCAATGCATGAGTCCTATGACAGTGCACTGAGTAAAACCGGACCTGTATTTGGGCTGCTATACAACCAATGATGAAACAGGATACACAGCACCTCACTGTTAAATAAAATGCAATAACAAGAGACACATGGAAAATGCTAAAGATTAGTTTATGAAAAAAAAGTTTGGAAAAAAGCAGAGAAGGGAAACGTGGCAGCAAGCAGAAAAAGTTCTACCTCACTACCCTGTAGAACAAGTTCAATCATTAAGACGTGTTTAAAATTCATTTCAAAGATATTTCTTCCCTTATCCTAACAAAATTTGGATTTTGGCAATGGGCAGGACTTACATGAATAGAACATGAACCACAATATATCTTTAATATCTTTTCAAGACTTCAGTGAATTCTCCTGCTTATCTTCTACATGTGTGTTTTTAAAGTTGCAGATAGATTCCTTATTGGACTATATGTCTTGCATGTCAATGATGTCCTTACGCTTAAAAAGCATAGCTGATAGCATTCTCTTTTCAGCATCACTTTGTAGGTTTCTTCTTTTTTCTTTTTCAAATTGACTTTACAAGTTAAAAGTGAGATCAATCTTTGCCTTATTACAGGGAAAACTAGCTTAATTTTACTTCAGTTTCAGGCTCAACTTATTGCCTGAATTTTCAAAACCTATTAGTAATTTTAAGACAGTATCAAGGCCTTCAGAAACACTTGAAACTTGGATGTGTTAATATTACTCAGTGCAGAGGTAGCCGTTAGTATTCCAAAACTACTACTCACTTCCAAAATTTCATACAGTATTTTTCAAGTCTGTTGCTCATCTAGACAAAGAACTCATCAACAGTACATCTCAAATTGCTTTGTGTGTTTTATCAGCATTCAGTCTGTGATGCTAGTCAATTATCATTTTGAAAAGGCGGAACTTAAGCATTTTTTATAAACTAGTTATCATCTAAATACACTTCGCGAAATCCTACTGCTTACTACCCAGCTGATTAAAATGTTTTGTCATTTTTCCGTATTGAGTCTACTTACATTATCACATAGGAGGCTTTTATTTTTGGTGCCTGTTGCATAACAGTCACAGGATTTGCAAACATCAGTGGCTGAAAGATCTGCACCTGCTTGTCTGTAATAGAAATCCTTGCACAGCTCACAATTCCGTCCTGCATGAAAGAAAGGTTATGCATTATGGCTTCCAATTCATTAAAATTAGCTGTATAATTCAAAATTAAAGACTCTATTCCTTTGAGAGAATTCTATAATTTTCAGGACGTCCATTTTAATGCACCTTTCATCTCTACCTGCCAATTTAGTGATCCAGAGCATATGAAACAATGAACCTGTTACAAACTATGTTTTACTCCATTAAACTTCCATCTGTTATATAATACCACACTTATATAGAAGCTATGCCATGCAAATGCCTATACATTTTTTTGAAAAATTACCATTGAACCTTAAACTTTTCTTTTATCCCTTTAGTAAAGAAAGCCAAGAAATCTGGAGTAGAATTGCTTTCAAAAGTATTCAAATATATTGTTTACACAGAATAGAAACCTTTATTCATTACATGGAATAGAAACTCTTCAACAAGCAAGAAACTGACATGACAGCAAAATTCAACAATATTTCTAAGATGTTATCTTTTAAATGGGTTTGATTAGAAAGACAGCCTTCTGGAATTAAATGCTTTGGCACATGCAATGAAAATAGCTTTGAAACTAAACTTTCTAATTATTCATTAGAATGTGTTTAGTACGGAAGACTTTACGCGAGATTCGATCAAATTTTAGCAATTTTCCTGTAGCTTCAGTATTGACACAATTTTAACTACCGCACTATCTGGATAGTTTAAAAATGCATACACGAGAAGTTATTGGAACATCAGCCACTGAGCGTTACTAATTTCATCTGACATAAGACCTAGCCAAAAAGTGACTGTAAAAAACCCAGCCCATTCTCTTTCATGTGACTTACCGGTTGTGTTGTGTTGACAGTTATCACACACTCCACCGCTGCCTCTGTAGTGTTCCTGAGGAAAAGGGTCTATTGATAAGTCGTAGTGGCAGCTTACTGCATGGCTGTAACATTGGCAAGGTTTGCAATTATAGGCATGAACTTGGTCACCTGGACGAAAAGGCTTGTCATTGTACAATGGCAAACACTGATCACACTGAAATACAAATTAAAAAAACACACCAGTTTCTTTACCTTATAAAAACATTATTATACTCTACATATTCACTTTTTTTCCTGTGTGTTTTCTCTCATTTAAATATTAAAAACATTGGGGGTTTGAATGAGAAAGCATAAAGGGAAATGACAAAGCCATCTCGTATTTTTTTTAAAATCTTTTTAAGTTATTTTCAACAGCAGATTAAAATATAGGAATATAGAAGAATAAATATTTAGATACTCAACACCAGGTAATATCCTGAGATTCAGATTTAGTCAGACCTATAAAGATGTAATATGGTGCAAATACTATTTGAAGGACAGAAGACATTTATCTGACACATCCATTTGGATGCATTTTAAACAATACCCATTATTCTATTTTGTAGTATTGTAGTACCTGTAGTTTGTACAGTTACCATTTGACCTTGTGAGTCATAAAAAAAGTCTGCTGTGGCCTAATATGTGACATTGTATTAGCATTTCTGAATCTGCATTTATCTCATGAAATTTCTGAGAAAAATATTCAAACAAAATGCAAATGTCCAGTTATAGTCAACTCCATCAAGTTATCTTTTAAATATGACACAAATGTTTGGACACCATGTACATTTTTTAAATAAACAAATAATCTATCTTGTTTTCTTCAATTATTTTCAAACTTATTAGCTACACAGACTAGTGATATTCAACTTTTAATTAGCTAAAATCCAAACCAGCAAAAATATTTTTAAGTAGTTTGGGAGTACTTCAGAAGCTCATTTTTTACTTGGATGAACTCACAATAATATCTTCTAAGAAGAGCTTTGTGAAGAATACGAAGTTGGAATAGTCTTCAGTTCATAACAGACTACAAAACTTCCAGGAGAGAATTTACTGTGCCCACTGGTTCGTCAAGAACTAAAACCACACTGGATTTCTTAAAGTCAATGAATGGATAGCATTTTTCATAATTACATCATCTTTATGGTAAACATTCCAACTAGGTTTTATGAAATTGGCCCACAGAATGGTACATGCTGCCACTGGAGAGATGTTTATTTGAAGATTTTTTTTTAATTCAACTAGCATTATCAAAAGTCCATTTCCAAAATACTGGTACCTTGCTGGATCTAAGAAATAAGATACATTGCAATTTGAGGTCCCATTTTCAAAAAGAATTTAAATATGTCAAAATAAGTTGCTTCTGTAAAGTATTTGTGCAACTTCTTAATGTCCTAAGCTCCCAAATTGTGCTCATCTTTCTCCATGTCTACAGTTCCAAGCACTATTATACTTATTTAGGTGTCCCTACAACATCTACACACCAAAATTAGCAAACTCTACTGAAGTTTCTAAACTGTTTTACTCACAGCTGTTGCTGGGAATGCATGAACTGTGGGTAAGGTGAGAAACTGAATCAGAAAATGTAAGATTAAGACAGCTAAAGAACTGAGGAGCACTCACAACTTACAACAAAAACAACTTGGAAGAGAAACTGAAAGCACAAAAATTATCTGCTGAACTTTACCTTAAATAAATGAAAATAACAGTAAGAGCTAATGTACGAATAGCCACCTTTATCAATCTGTTAAAAACAAACCAACAAAAAAACATATCACCACTGTGAAAGAATATGGTTTCAGGAGGAAAATTAGCAGGGCTTCACTTAAGATCTTGAACTCTGATCTTTGTTTATCAGAAGAGTCGCTGCCTAATTGCAACTAGCCCAGTTTAAGTACACTGAGAGGAATGTTTTGACCATAACTGTTACACAGCTTAAACATATTCAAATCCTTTCCTCATTCACGTGCACCTTTCCTCTCTCTAGTCATTCCCTTTGTCCACAAGTTGAGGGAAATCAGCATTGCACAGCACCAGCAACAGGAGACAAATGTTCATTAGAGCATTGAACAGTGTAAGAAAGAAACTTGAGCTCCCAGTCAAATCATCCCACTGACGCACCTTCCTCCTCACAGTATGTCTACAGTAACACATCCTCCTTGAAAGGAAAAGAGTACTGGAATAGTTACCAACCTGCCATCCCCTAATTTCTGTTTGTGCATGACCAGCCACATAAAAGCTGAGTGCATTCATCATTTCATTTCACATTTAATCTTAGATCAGTTACTTATGCGCACCTATACCTGTACCTATTCTTAAATGACACACAAGCACAAAGGATAAGAGAGGCATAAGGATAAGATGGCATCTGATTACATACCATGGGGTGTCATGTCTCTTGTTCTGTGAGTTTTAAAACTTTGACAAAATTTTTTAAAAGCCCTGCCAAAAAAGTTGGCAATGACTGATACAATTACTATTCCAGTAGTTTTCATATTTGTATGTATTAAAAATATGCACTGGACCCCTCACTTCCTCCTACTAAGTTTGTTAGGTTAAGAATTGCATTCAACTTCCAGACTTGCTGTGGTTCAACTTTCACTTCTCATAGCATGATGATGTACGTGTGGAAAAATTCAGGTTTTCATCCACCAGATGTGAACACTGCATTTGTCCGAAGCATAGCTGTTAAGATTTTCGAAGGACTGTGAGATCCAGGTTTCAATTTGTGGCTATCATGTAAAATGGTTGGCAAATTCTCAAAAATCTTTTTACAAACCTGAACAAGGTCTCCAGGGGTAGATTTAAAAAACCCAAAATGTTAATTCTTGACAAAACAAGACTTTCTTCATAACAGTAAAACTCACAAACAAGCATATGTCCTCATTCTCAGTTATATCTAGACCCTTCAGTAAAGAAGTTAAAGATATGGATTTCCCTTTGGAAAAAAAACCAAACATGTCATTCTGAGATACAGTATCATCTGCTGTGAAAAAAAGTTTTCTGAGGAAACATTACATCAAGTCAGACAGTCAAAATGCCTAGACCATCTTGGTCAACTTCATTAGTCTAAAATTTTGATTAAAAACTTATTTCCAGTAATGAATTCAGGATTACTTTTTTTACAAAAAATAGTATTAAAAACTTTCTCAAAATTCCTGAATCCAGCATGCTTACAGGAAGATCATCAGTGATTCTGCCTAAGTCTTGGTGTGCCAAGATCCTTATTAGTCCCTAAGAATACTGAGGAAAATGCCTCTGAAGAAACAGTCAAGAAATATTCCAAAAAATACTTCAGAAGGCAATGGTAACAACACTTCATAACTTGCAATAAGTTGTGATCAACTAGGACTTTCTACTCCAATTCTACTTTTAGAATATGCCGCAGCTTGCCTCTGGGTGGCATCCTGTTATGTTATGTTATGTTGTGTCATGTAGAATCTATTCTTTTTTCGTTTCCTAACCTGTTTAGGAGTTCCCATCTCACCCCTGTCAAAGTTTAGTTGCAATAATCAGTGTATATACACACCTATAATACTTTATCATACTTACATTATACATATGCTTCTATAATATACATAGGTCACTGACTCAAAAACTCACTTAAGTAATACCAGCACTAGAATGCCACCTTCTCATGCATTTTGAAATGGTATCTTGTCTTTGAAAAACTCCATGATGTCTATTAACCAACTATGCTTATTTATAGTGTTGATTATATTAGAATAGTTCATCACATACTATTTTTTTCTTCCTATAAGATCCTAGTCTGTACTCAAATGGACAGGATGATTTCACTCCATTTAGCTTCGTTAGCCATATAAATATGGCTTCTAGGCATACCTATTCCAGTGAAGCTATGCCTTGCTCTGACAACAGTCATCTTAATTTCCTCATGGCTTTTCCTCAGCACCCTCACTACAGCATTTGACTATCTATCAAGACCACCTGTTAGCAGAGTTCGTGAACTGCCCAAAGACCAAAGAGCTCTTAAATTCAAAAGCCAAGTTTTATTAGGGAGGAAAAAAAACCCCAAAACCTAGAACAGAGTAAGTCAATAAGGAAGATACAACAGAGGAGTTTCTTATAGGTTTCCATCATAACATTCCAGGTACCTTAAAAGGACGCAACATAATTTTTGAAATTAAGCACAGACGTAACAGATGGTTTACAAATACCGCATGCCAAATAACATTCTAAGAAAAGATACTACTGCTGTGTTCAATGGTAAAGTGAGTGACAAATAATCTGACTGGCAAAGAACATAAGATCTATGATTCTAATGCCAGATTCCAATAATGGGACACAACTGAGATCGCAAACACTAACACAGATGTTGTCAGGCAGCATAAGATGTATTTCCACTCAAATCCTCTTTCACTTACCCTTATTTTTTTTGTGAAGCTACCTGAAGCCATGCTAGTCCTGCAAAATCACACCAATTCTGACAATAAGGTCACTCAGTAAATTAACTTAAGTTTTCCAAGATTAAAATTCAAAGCTATTTTCAAATCAGACATCCACTCCATCTACCTCTTATTTAGACTCCAGCTCTGCAGGACGTATGCAAAATAAAAGAGAGGGAAAAGGTATGTTTTGGACACAAGAAGTTTGGTATGCACTCTGTTCTACCAAAGCTCAGATTTTCTCAGGATATTAAACTAATACATGTTGTGTGTTTATTTTTCCTTCTTTCTACTATGTGGAATAAGCGTTTGCATTCCCTTTTCCTGTAATATTATAGGTTGCTCTGGTCACTGTTACTAAGTATTTAGAGTCAATTTCACTCTTCTGAAGAAGTTATTACATGGTGTTTGGTAGTTTTTAAAAATAGTTTTAGTGCAGTCAAAAAATTTTAAAAACCACTTGGGTACTTATATGGAATATGTGAAAAATCATAAAGATTCACCATGATGTACAACAGACACTTCCAACAACAGTGAAGCACCAGCCCATTTGTGTCTCAGTTTCCTTTCACATTTAATGAAATAAATAACCTGCAGAGTGGATAAGTCCCCGAAATTATTTTCAGACTGCAACAGCCTCCTCAGTCTCTGAGAGGTGACAGCGACAACCATAATGCTGGTTACCATCTGCCTACCTCTTAAGTAAATCTTACAAACAAAATGTATAAGGGATAATGACCTCTTCACAATTCCTTTGGCATATCATCACCTGTACAACAAATCATGCGGTATTTGAGGCTGCAACAGGTTCTTTCAGTATTTCAGCAATACTCAAACACAAATTGTTTCAGAAGCCTGGATCTTTGAACTGTGAAATTACACCAGTGTTCCAGGGATGGATCCATGGGCAAATCCATAACTTTTACAGACATGTCAAAAGTTATCTAAAATTTTAAGGGAGGTAAAACTACTGGACTAGGTGCCTTTCCACTCGCTGTTTCCTAAAAGTCCAGTCAATCATCTGCCTGCTTTATTTCCTTTCTTTTATGTTTTGATGTAACTGGATTCTTCCCAGGTCTGTTCTTTGGATACACAAATTGCATCACACAGATTAACAAAAATAGCAATTTTTTGCTAGCTTGTTTCATTCTGCAAGCTGCAAGTCTTTGTAATTAAGTGAGAAACCACTTACTGTCCTTAATATTTACAGCTCCTCGGGCATTATGTATCATTAATTCCAATATGTAACAGGATGATAGACTTTTAACTAAGATTTAGATAAATTCTTCTGTAACCACACAAAAAGCCTTATTTATCCGGTTCTTGGTAAATCAACAATACCATACCCAGTTTTCAGATAGCAGATATTTAAGACCATTAATTATTTGTATGGAAAACTCTGAAGACCCGATGCCTTTACTCTATCTAGTCACAATCTCACTACAATTCATATCCTCTCAAGCAGTTATATTCTATTTTCTATTATGATTTCTAAAATTATGTCTGTATATTTTGCCATTACCTTTCTCTATTAAGTTCTGCATTACCATTTTAAAGGACTCTGAGGCTATATGGTAAGCCTGACCTTCTTTTTATTTTCATGGTCTGTTTCCAGTTTTTCATGTGAAATCATGCAAAGTTTTTGAATACACTGTTACTCATGTATATATGTTCATATGTCTTTGCATATAAATATTACCAAACTCTGGATGGTACTTTCGATGCCTCAGTTTCCATTTGGAAAAAGAAGAGATATTTCCCAAAGTAGTTCACAAGGCATTTACAGAACAATTTGTAAATGAAGAAGCTGAGTATTTTTTTTCATAAAATGAGAAGCAAGATCTGTAAGGATTTATTTCTGCTTCTTTACTAATCTGGCCCCTCCACATCTGCAAGTCATTCTTAAGCACTCCTTTCTATCATCTCAAATTTCATAGCAACGTATTTTTTCATCAAAAAAGAACTCAGGGAAAAAAAAACTTAAATCCATTTGGTATGTCAAATTTCACATCATGGTGATGTAAACAATGAAAATAAAATTTTTATTTGTAATGAATCAAGCAAATGTTTAGTTTCTTGTATTGCTTTGTTGCAAAACAGTTATCCAGATGTACATGCCAAATAAATTAAAGATGTTAATTTTAGTGGTATTAAGTGTAAATGTGACAAGGACACACTCTGCCATATGTTAAGAACTTGTCAAGGGATCTCTGATTTCTGGTCCAAGATTTAAAAAAAAAAACCTCAAAAAACTTTTTTATACCCACTCAGTTATGGTAACAGGACAAAAGTTTAAAAAAGACTGCTAACAGTGCAATTTCTTCTCAAAACTTTGCCCACTCATGCCAAAAGATTTTTATATTTTGAAAGTTCTTTTGTCAAATGCTTCACCAAATTCAGAATAATAATAATTAAAAAAAAAGCCTAATTCACTGAGGTGGGAGCCTGAGAAACGTAAGTGCATGTCTATAAGAGAGTTTTATCAATGCCAGTAATAGTAAAAGAATCAGGACAAATTTTAGTTTTGCTTTTAAATGTTTACCTTGTAAAAAATCAATACCTTTAAGCTGTTTGGATTTTATGGAAACCCTTGATAAAATTCAAAGTAGTTAGNAGGATTTATTTCTGCTTCTTTACTAATCTGGCCCCTCCACATCTGCAAGTCATTCTTAATCACTCCTTTCTATCATCTCAAATTTCATAGCAACGTATTTTTTCATCAAAAAAGAACTCAGGGAAAAAAAAACTTAAATCCATTTGGTATGTCAAATTTCACATCATGGTGATGTAAACAATGAAAATAAAATTTTTATTTGTAATGAATCAAGCAAATGTTTAGTTTCTTGTATTGCTTTGTTGCAAAACAGTTATCCAGATGTACATGCCAAATAAATTAAAGATGTTAATTTTAGTGGTATTAAGTGTAAATGTGACAAGGACACACTCTGCCATATGTTAAGAACTTGTCAAGGGATCTCTGATTTCTGGTCCAAGATTTAAAAAAAAAAACCTCAAANGGGAGCCTGAGAAACGTAAGTGCATGTCTATAAGAGAGTTTTATCAATGCCAGTAATAGTAAAAGAATCAGGACAAATTTTAGTTTTGCTTTTAAATGTTTACCTTGTAAAAAATCAATACCTTTAAGCTGTTTGGATTTTATGGAAACCCTTGATAAAATTCAAAGTAGTTAGGGTTATTAAATTCTATTTTGTTACTACTTGTATTTTATTTCATATTTAGAAGATACTGACATGGTCATTAAAGAATAAGGAAAATAATTAAACAACATCCTATTCTACTCTGAAAGAATATAGTTAATTCAAGCATTTTGATTATAGTTACAATGCATAAGTGCCAAATAAAAAATGTGACACTTGCTGGAACAGCCCATTAACATTGACAGAAAATATCTGATAAGGCAGATACATCATTAAAATGTATTTGGTTTATTTTCAAAAGGTACTATAAGTCTTGCAAGAGTGCTTGGTGAACTTCCAGTACTTATTAAATATTTATAATTAATCCCTACAAAGTAACGTTTCACAATGTGTGTTCTAATTAAAAGGACATTGTCAGTTTTGATTTTTTTTCCTAATTTGATCTATCTAAAACCTTCAAATTTCTGTAGATCTTTAGATAAAGTACTTTACACTTCAACTTAAAATAATAGAAAATTTAGATCCCCTATGAAATTTTACAAAGATCTTTCACATGATCATTACAGCAATCTCAAACATAAAGTCAGATTAATACATCTTGCACAGAGTGACTGGGGTTTTTTTGATGTGAGATTATTTTCCCCTTTGTTATTGCTTTTGTTATTTCATATATCCTTCTTAATTTCCAGAAAGACTATTTCCGAAAAAGCATAAATAAATAAGTAAGGAATAAAACACATACTATGGAAATCTAACATTCACGGGATTGTGAGATTCATTCCTTTGATGTAAACCTTTGTTTCTCAACCTCAAGTACTTCTTGTCTTTTTCTTTCTCATTTTCCCTTTTTTTTGAGAGAAATAATTAATCTAGCAACAGAATCTTGCCTATTACTCTAAACTCTCTTTTACATATGTCTCTAGAAGACCATGACTTATACCATACATCTCTATTTTGGCTCTCCCATGGCCAAGAATTATTAAACTAGTAGGGAAACTGTAATTTTGCACTCTGGTAAGGTTCAGTTACACACTATGCTTCAACAAATCCCACTTTATTGAGAAATGCTGTTATGAAGAGCAGAGTAATGCAAAGCAATGAAAGGAATATATTTTCTAGATTGTATCTAGATTTTTTTAGAGTGGCCTTTTAATTAATTCCAAGAAACTTAAACTTACTATCAACTATCTAAAAACTCAGAGCAGTAAATAGTAACATTAAGGTTGTTCTCTTATTATAAACAGTAATGTTTGAAGGTAAGCAAATGTTATATTTGACTGTAAAAAGTACCAGAAACTGACATTTCCAGTCAGTTAAATGAATGAATAATTTCAAAGCTCAGTTTTCAATGTTTTAAAAAGCCACTACCCACATCAATAGTTAGATAAAAATAATGAATAAGACACACAAGAAAATAACCTCCAAACAAATATGTATGGGCACGTCTCAGTATTTTCTGAACTGTGTTCAACTATGCAACAGATATTTAAAATCAAGTCCAAAATGTTTCAACTCTTCCTGTGTTAGACACACTTAAAACAATTGCATTAAAAGATCCCACTGTGAGTTCAAGTCAGAGATTGCAATCTACAGATCCCAAGCATCTACAGATGTTTCAAGCATCAGAAGGTAAATCTATGTCAGTGTATTACCTTGGACTACGCATGCTGTTTTGAAGCAAATCTCCAAATTTTCTGCATCTGTTGTACTTTGGTTTGCATCATGGAACTGTGTTGGACTATTTCACAGAATCACAGAATCACAGAATCACCGGGTTGGAAGAGACCCACTGGATCATCGAGTCCAACCATTCCTATCAAACACTAAACCATGTCCCTCAGGACCCCGTCCACCCGTAACTTAAACATCTCCAGGGAAGGCGAATCAACCACCTCCCTGGGCAGCATATTCCAGTGCCTAATGACCCTTTCCGTAAAAAACTTCTTCC